>JAQGAO010001106.1:0-26571 GCA_034697705.1 Ommatoiulus sabulosus
TAAACCAGCGATTTTTGCCCCAAATCGCTGGTTTAACCTAAGTTTGAGGTTTGAACCTCGTTGGTTACTGCTACCGTGAAAGGGTTACTGACAGCGTTCTTCGGTTAACCCCCTACGTCTTCCAAATTCAATTCCACCGCTTGATTTGCCATTTTGTCCGTGCCATGACTATAGATTTTTGTATCATTGCCATGGCAACATTTAATGACACATGAAAGATATGTGCTCAAGACTATGTACGATTATTGGAAGCTAGGCGTGTGTCCGGAGAAAGCCAACTTTATCTCCCCTGGACATTTGGCTGCCTCATAATTTGCTGGACATAAGCCTGACACCCATTATGGCAGTGCAGACGTGAAACTAATTAAATTGAGTGTTTTTAGCCTTTCGTTTTTCCCCGCTACCCTGCTGATCCACCATTTTTTTTTCTTTCTTTGTTTCAGGGAGAAACGTACAAGTACAATGACAGCATCGTTGGACAAGGCTTGTGTCCGTACGATTCCAAGCACAACAGCACTGCTGTCTTCGCAGGTTAGTGCCATGCTTTTAGCATAAATTTAAATAGTAAATGGCTCTTTAGTGAAGCAGGATACGCTACGGTGTGGGGGTGCTGACAACACCGCGATTCCCTAAGTTTTGGGAATGACATCGTTGTCGCGTGCAAATTTGTTAGCACCTACTTGAATACCTGATGCGTGAACTGCACACCTGAAATTTAACATTTAAAATGATTTTGAGCTGTCCGCCCACGCTGTATTCGTTTAATTCTCTCAGGCAGCCAAAATGTGCATTTATTGTGTATGTTGTGAAACGTGAGCTTTTTTTAAGTTACTCAAGTTAGTGCTTTCTGCAGGTCCATTTTATTCAGGGTACCCCTAGACCTGGAAAACCTGGAAAAGTCAGGGAACTTGAAAATGTCTGGAGAAGTCAGGGATAAAAAATTAATGCTTCTTCATGGTTAGCTCAGAGCCGATTTTCCAAGTAGAAATTTGCAAAATTTTCGTCGTTTTCCGAGTACAAATTTGCAAAACTTTCTACATTTGTTAATTTTCAAAATTCTTATTAGAAAATTTTTCAAAATATTCTCCTGTGTTGATTTTGCAAAATATGTCAATTCTGACATATGGGTTATCATCTGGTTATCGTAAATTTGTATTGTTAAATGCAAATAAATGAAAATTTTGAATATGATAAAAGTGAGGGGAGTCAGAGATCAACATTTTCGGTGGAGAAGTGTCCTCCAGAACTATTAATTTTTTTTAAACGATTCAAAATGTGAAATAAATATCGGCATTATTTATCTTTAAATCTTTTATTTTTGAGTTTTGTTAAGTATTGTATCCTTGAAAGTTGTAGCAAACCTAAGTCGGAATGAAATTTTAGTTCAATGCAAGGATTGATATATAGGAGTTTTTTTCCCTCATCGAAAAATGCGTCAAAACTCCACGTTTTATTTCCCTCCATTTTTGCTTAATAAACGAGGCAATTTTACAACTTCTCTAAAACAAGTTGTAAATCAACATCACGTATGTACTTAGCCCTCGGAGTAGTTATTTTCAAAAAATATTCCAAATTTCAATGCTTTCGGATTCGAGCAATTTGCCGGCTAGAAAGCAGCTAATAATTAACAGCCATGAATTATACTTAGCCGCATCCTACAATTGCAACATGGTCATTGCATGTTTCTCGAAAGCCCCAATTATTTCGAAATTACTGCGCGTAAATACAATAATTCATCCCATTCTCCAATTATCACATTGTTCTCCTTAATCACTTCTGGAGTTCTGCGTTTACGTTTATTCTTAAAAAGATCCCCCGAGCGTATTTCAATCGTCATCATTTTTATGACTTTTTTTTCTCATGGTCCCCCCCCCCTTTTTTTTTTCTCCTCCAGAAGACCATTTAGATTTGTGTCGTTTTCTCACCCCCCGGTTTTATTAGGTACAGCCAGCCCTTAGGTTTGTTATCACGTTTGGCTGGAAATAAATGAGCGAAAAAGATGCGAGACACCTGCTTCCGAACTATTTTCGTCTTTAACGCATCCCAAACTTTCAGCTTTCTTTCTTTCTTAGAAATAAAAAAAAAGGAACATTCGTCGAAACTGCTGTGTTGAGATTTCTCAACCGAGGCCATTATTTCCAGAGCAGAATGTGTTTGTTAGTCTCTCGGTATTTGTCATGGTAATGCTCTTAAAGTGGATCTTGCTTGACATATGTGACATTAGCTCCGTAACAAATCCATCGTTGTTGTGGCGCTTAATTTTTTTCTTTTTTTTTTCTTATCGTCCAAAAGTAAGCCTCTTGGAGCAGCTTGCGCTGACCAAAAACTCTTTAAGAGCTTCTCCGCACATTTATCGATTTTTAATTATTTTCCGATGGTGACCTTCTCGTGAAATTTTCCCAGGACGTTGATTCGCTCGTGGTTTCGTTGTACACATCAAACGTTAACGCCATGGTTTTTTGTTTCAGATGGCTCCTTGTACGTAGCGACGGTGTCCGATTTCTCTGGGACAGATCCTCTGATATACAGAGAACCCTTGAGGACGGAACAGTACGATCCAAAGCATCTCAATGGTAGGTGTAAGTTTAAACGCCGTTTCTATCTCATAGTTATAGTTGAAATACCAACTAATACAGTAAAAATGGTTCGGCTTTCAAACACCGACTTTTTTTTACTATCATGATATGAAAATTGATGAACTTAATGACCGAACTGAACGTGCTTTGGTCTTTGGCCTAACGTTACTGAAATGCGTGGACTTGTCAGTCTTTGGAAAAATTCAGTGCCGAGTTAAAATTCGTGCGATGAACAAGCGGAATAGATTGTTAGTTTTCTGTTCTAGGAATTAGCAGTTGTCGGAAGCCTTTCGAAAACTCTTGATAAACCTTTGAGGGCTTTTATGGAGCGTTAACTTCAGTAAATTTGGTTTGAATTCAATGGAGTAATTTCATCTTAACTGAATCTTCAATGGTTAGAATCGAGTGGGTAGAAAGTCACACAAAGCCAGAGCAAATATTTTTATTTTGATTTTTAGTTATATACATGTATGGTTTATTTCGTTTCATAATTATGAAATTCAAGACATTTTTATTTTTCAAAATTCGTATAATCGCTTGTCCTTACCTGGAATTGATATCCTAAGTCATTTGGAATAACTGCAGTGCTTCAAGGTTTGCGTTTTGGTTTTTGATTATTTTTGTTTTATTATTATTTTATTTTCCAAGATTTTATTTGTAGAAAAAAGCAATCCAATGGGCTTTGGATCGGTAATTCGCATCCACAATTACAGTATTTATTGAAGATGGATGATTGAGAATTGCAGTTTGTCAAGTGAAGGATAAACAAACGCGAAATTAATTTCATACGTACGATTGGTAAAGTGTGAAACTGTTTCATTACCGGATTTTGGGTGCGGGTGTAAGTTAGGAAATGGAAGCAGGGAAGGTGCTCTCGAATTATCGATCCGCAACTGTTATTAAATATATGCACCGCGTGAACTTTTCTGAAGGACTTTCTAGCCGTCTCGCAAGGAAATAATTGCTCCGGGTTTGTTTTTCTATGAAAATGTAAGTGCCGAAACGATTTTTTTTGTCGTGCTGCTGTTCTGCTCGATTTGGCCATTAAAATCTTTTGCCTGCAAATGTAATTAAAATTTAATCCGCAAACATAACACTGAAAATGGCTGGAACAGCGTGGATCTTTTATTATCTTTGCCGAGGTGCTTCTGGCGCATTACTGCATGGTATTGAACCAGTTGAGTAGACGCACAGACTTTATAGATTGTAATTTTTTATTTCTTACAACAGCAATAACGTCTCTAAGTTGAAAATTCTATATTTACGCGTTTTTATACCAGAGATGGGCAGACTTTCAACGAGAATTAATTTTGGAGATCATGGCAGGCATGTTTTCGGAGTAGGAACTCATTAGTTTTCTTTCAAGACTTGGGTAATATGAAAAATGAAATTGGATTAGTTCATCTTTAGAAGAATCCAATTATTGGTAATAACTTTCATCTAGATAGCTTAGAAGTAGAATAATGAATTAGTACTGTAATTCTAGTAATGACTGATCCATAACATGGAACATTGAATTAGTTAGGATGAAAATTACTGGCCATTGAAATTTTTTCCATGTCCAGCGAATTGCAATAGTATAGTACTGATTACATTATCATTACACAGATATTCGAACCGAACAAAATTCGAATCCAGCTAAACTTTATTTATCCTAAACTTTGATCGAACATCAAACTAAAGTTTGGTGATTGATCTTGGCTGAATGCAGATTAAGTATCATTCCCTAGATATTTACTTAAATTTAGTTTGCTAAAAAACTTTTTTTATGAAAAGTACAATTTGTAAGCCGATGTGATTCCAAAAGACACGAAACAGTCCGATATTGAGTTAAAGTCAGAAAATGTTACGACAGTTTCATGTAGCAGTATGTTTCCTCAAGACACACTGAACAGCGGGAATCTCTGGAAGGCCATGCCAAATAGCGAGTTGCGCAGCGGTGTTATTTCTAACGTTGAAAAATGATTTCTCCTTTGTTTCTCATGATAAATTGGCCGATACATCTAAAGAGATTCTCACGCTGCCCTATCCGATACTGAGAAACGTTATTTATTTCAGCGCCATGGCGGCTTCTAATGCAGTGTGCCCTGGAATAATAAGAATAGCCGCAATTGATTGCACAAATATTTTGTCAGTTGATTAGTTTTTCCCCATTCCAACTCCCCCATCATTACGGCACTCGCTACCTATTGACAAGTCCGTGAATGCGCAGAAAAGTTAGCAATTAGTTGCTGGTTTGTCACTCTTGAATTCCAAAGGAAAAGAGGAGCAGGCAGGCTGCATGCTCGTTTCTGAAGTTTACAGTAATATCGATAGCTCCATTTTGATTTTCTCCCCCTTCTAATCCATTTCCGTGATTGTAATTGCATTTGATCCCACAGTGTCGAATGCATTTTTTTCCCTCTTATGCAACGAAGCAGCCGCCTTAGACACACGAGGGTTTTATCCCTTCTTCATCCATATTTTTTTTTCTTCTGACTTATTTGCTTTGCTCGCTTTCGTTAAAATAGAAAATTCTGTTTGTTTTTCTTTCAGCGCCCAATTTCGTCAGTTCATTGAGCTACGGAGAACACGTCTATTTCTTCTTCCGAGAGACGGCAGTTGAATATATCAATTGCGGAAAGGTTAGTTCATTACTTTTATTGGCCTTCTCCGTCCCACCACCGAGCAATCGACTTTCTCTTCGGCTCTGTTAACTGCAGGAAATTAGATCGTCGAAGAACAACCGAGCAGAAAATAATGATTTATACATAAACACTGTTGAGGAAGGAGATCAAAAAAAATGCCCAAGCTCTGGGACTGATGTTAGACAAACGATCCAGACAGCGCGGACGAGTTGCTAATTTCTTCTGGCTTCTTGACATTCTGGCATTTCGCAGTTTCTAACGTCATCCCATTGCGGGTTGCTTGATCGCTGAAAAATCGAGTGTTTGTTGAAACGTTTTAGCAGTTATATTGTCAGTCTGCAGAGACTACACCATCTTGGCCAAAGACAGGGATAAGTTGGAGGGTGATGGTGAGGTTGGCTTCAGGCACCAACGGGCGCTGTGCCCATCATGGTTGACGACTGATGATGAGTCCATGGTTGGTGTCACTGTCACATCCTGTTGCCTAGTTGTATCTAGGTGTCTGGGAGGGACTAGATGCATGCTCGCTTTTGTTATTGCATTTCACGGAGTTATCCAGTGTGTAATTATTCAGTGTCAACATTTTCAGCTACTTAATCCTTATTAGTTTACGAATGACGCAATTTAAATTTTTATTCGGGCGCTCCATGCACACGGATCGTCGAGTCGCTCCGAGGCAAACCTGCGAAATTTGCTGTTGCCGAAATTGAGTTAGCATTTAGAGGCTTTGTGATTTAACCCAACCTTGGCGCGTTGGACGTAAAATAATAATGGAAATAACTCGTGCGGCTTAGGCAATTACAGACTTGGTCGCATGGACCCGAATGGGAAGATGCGTTTTCATTCAAGTGGCTTAGAGAAATGTTTGTTTTGAAATTTTATGGACATAGGCGCCTACATGAAGTTTTCCTCGAGATTGCGCGAGGTTATGGCAGCTTGAAATTTAAATGTCTGATGCACTGCTTCGTAAAGATTTTACGGTTTACAGCGTTGAATAGTGTAAATAGGCGGAAGAATTGATTTTTTACTAAGAAGAATTTATGAACTCTGTACATGAAATGCCTGCAGTGATGGCTTCGTAGCATCATTTGTTGACATGATGGATTTTTGTTGTCCAGATGTTGGTCCGTTTTGGATGGACGGCAAAATGAATGTACTGTAACAACGCAGTAACTACCGTATAGATGTGCTTGTCATCTGTTTCCAAAAATAATAAAATATCGGGTTTTATTGTTAAAAATGTTAGCAAGAACGTCATGTTCTCCATTTTTAACACTACATGCACTGGAAATTCTTAAGATCTGGATGTTGCTCCAACAATTGCTGAATAAGATGCATGCCGAATCTAAACCCAGTTTTTCAAAACCGGAAAAGATCGAAGATACCAAATTCTTATGGACAATTTAGCATCCAGCAATCAGACTTTAATAAATTCAGTTTGTTAACGCATAAGTCATTTGTATTTTGTTCCAGACCGTCTATTCTCGAGTTGCCCGAGTTTGCAAAAACGACAAAGGAGGTTCCCACAAATTCTCTTATCGATGGACGTCATTCTTGAAAGCCCGTTTGAATTGTTCCGTTGGAGGCGAATTTCCATTTTATTTCAATGAAATACGTAAGTTGACATTTAAGATTCATTTCGTTTATTTTCATTGTCGGGAAACGCAGTTTTTATAAACTAGATTTTTTGTAAAAAGATTTACCATTGCTGTTGCAATATTCGTAAATCTTTAATTGTTGCTGATTTTCTTTTTTCTGTATAAAATTCAAATACTGTTTTTTTGTTGGGGATGTAGGGGAGGGGAAAAGAGGAATTCAATTTGAGAGTTGGCGTACTCCCTTTTCTTCAACCCTTGATTGTTTGGCATTCTGCCATCCTTTCCGAAAGCATTCCTTTGTTTAATTTCATCTCTTTTTTCATTCAAATTATTTGATTTTATTACATCATTTAAATAGCGGATGTGTAGGAGAAAAATAAATGAATCCAGCGTTTTCAACCTTGAATTCCTGAAAAAATATTTTGGCTTTGCTATTTTACTTGGTTTAAATGCCTTTGTGTGTGCTTGCTAAACGTAATTTGTTTAAGCGATCATGCTAAAAATGCACGTTAGCAAAAAGTACTTGTCTTGAGATGAAGCCTCATGATTTATTATAATCCAGTGGAAAGGCCAATCCCTCGCATAAATTCTCATTGTTTTATGCCGTTAATTCCTTTGGTTTTGTTGTACCAAAGAACTTGGTTCATTGGTGCACATGACTACCCAATTCTCATTAGGGTTCTCCAAAGGCTACATTTGTGCACTTCTGAGCAGGGTTTAGTTAGCTAGGAGATTTAAGTAAACTTCCTTTGTTTACTAATTAATTAAATTCCACGCACACTGCACCGAGAGAGTGTTATATCAACTCTGTCGGAACTCTTTGTAAATTCAGCAGAGCAATTACCGTATAAAGAATATCTTTTTTTTTACAGAATCTACGACAAACGTAGTCGAAGGGCATTATGCTGGAAACCAAGAATCTCTAATCTACGCAGTCTTTACTACACCTCCGTAAGTCCGCTTTAATTTGCATGTCTCTTTAGCAAAATAATTGTAGAATAAAATCACCGTTTGTAGTGGGCGTATGGTTGCAGAATTTAGTAACATCTTAAAAATATAGCATTTTATATAAAAATAGTTGCCAAATTCTGAAAATAACAAAAAATCTGATCTATTTTAAATGCTAAATAAAGTGTACAGTGTACTGGCTCTGGTGAAATGGTACCTAAAAGGTGCCCCATTTAGTAGGTAATGTAATTTTACTACGATGATAAATGTTGAAGCACACTTGTGAAAATATAGTTTCTACGCAATCCTACGAATCCTAGGAAAACTTGCTAAAATTATTTTTAAAAAAATACGAATTATTATCTGAAAATTCAACCAACTTCTCGCATTTTTTTAAATCATTGTTTAAAAAAATTGTTGAGTCCTTTTCTTCCATCAATGCACCTTGTTGTTTTCTGACTTGATATGAGAGGGGTCATTACAAGACCGATTTCATATATGTTATTCTTTAGTCTCAAATGTAATGTAATCTTTCTTAAAAACGTAAATCCGTATCCAACTTGTTAATCCTCAATGTTAGTAAAGCGATGCCATCGAAGGTTTTAAGACGAGGAATTATGATCCTTAGTCTTAGCAGTGTTAAAACTGAAAATGTTGTACTAAATTTAAAATATAAAGCCCAAGTTAATAGCAGAAAGCCAAGTGTGTGATTTGTATTGTGGTTGCACTCGAGTTTGTTAATTTCTCAGTTTAGCATTTGCCTGAATTCCTTCTTCGCGCCCCGCTGTTCCGTCTGTAGACTCTGGTGTTTATCCAGACTCGGACGTGCGTAATTAATAGACGTGAAGTCTGTTATCATTATTTAAAAGCACTGACCCACGAGTTGGCTGGGTGTTTAGATAAAACGAGTGAATGGAGGGAAGCGCCATTGGATGAATGAGCAAGAATTATAGGGGACCGAGCGTAAACAAGTTTGGACTCCGGATGAAATCTCCCTGCTCTTAATTTAGCACTCTAGTCCATCAGTTTTCAGCTACCTGGTATACGGAGCGTGCAAAAGCGAAGCCTTGCGCTGTATTATGTGCTAACAGTTTCTTGCAGCGCACATTTTTCCCTCTGCGCAGCTCAGAGGCTGAACCCATTTTATCGCGAAAATAATTGTCAAAAATAAGCAATGTTCGTGAAGAGTCTCCTTTTCATGTCACCAGTTATTTTCACGTGCAGTTATATGCTTAGCTCCAGTAATGTGGTGGTGCTATCTATCGGCTGTATCTTTCTGTTTTCTTATTACAGTTGGCTTTAAGCTTTTGGACCAAAGTGCGAAGGAATTATTTCATTAGATGGAAAATTGTGGGTTATCAGCATCGATTAAAAGCTCCTCTCAGTATCAATAAGCCACAAATTTGTTTTTGTTTAGTTTGCACCAGCATTTAATTACCGCACATCGGTTCTGGCGAAAGGGCAATGTTGTCTCTCGATGGGCTATTGGCTAACCGGAGTGTATTGGGTTCAAATTTTGTGAGCTTCCAAAAAGTCAAAACCAAATGAAAAACCCAATTGTTGAGTCACATCATTATGAAGTTAAAAACAAATTCATTCAACATCAACATTTCATTTACTGAAGACGACTTCGATTACGATGTTGTCTGCCGTAATTCAAAGGCCATAATTTTATCTTATTTTCAGTCCATCAAAAAAATGGGAGCTTTTATAAAGCCTTCATTATACAACATTGTTCTTTCTGCTATTATCTGGCTGATGACCACAATGGGAGTGTTGTTTAATTCCCATCAGGAGGCACTGTCTGTCCCCCGTCAAATGCCGAGATCTTTTTTAACAAGGCTGTTTTTACGTTACTTATTTTGGCAATGTAATTCTTGAATAGCCGTTTTCTTATGCCTATTTTTGGTGTTAGTGTTCTCAGTACATGTGGTTTTTAATACCAGCTTCCATTTTTTTCATATGAAAAACTCTTGGAACATGTTGTCGCGGGTGAGTGGTGTTTGCATATTTTCGGCTGTTCTTTCGGTGTTGAGTTTATTAGTGTTCGTTTTGCCCAAATTTCCCCTGTTTCGTTCTCCAACATTATGATCTATCTTGTGTAATTCCATGCAGCCGCATGATGGCACCACTACTATCTCATGAGTGTGTTTTTTTTATGTTTTTGTTTCTCATATACGAATCTCTCTCTCTATCTTTCTCTGTTTCTCTTGCTATTCTTGCTTCCTTGTGTAACTTCTCTCTTTCGCCGTTATATCATCCATGTGTGGTTCTGTGTACTTCACCGGTGTGCTCTCCTTTCTCACTTTTTCTCTATTTGGTGATGCCCCTTTTAATTGCACTCGTTTGCTCTGCTGCCGTTGTTGCTCTACCAAAACCACATTTTTCTTCCATTTCACCTCTGCTGCCTCTTTCTTGGGTGCCTTCATTACGCGCACCACTTTTTCCGCATTTTGTTTCTCATTTGTTTTTATCAGGGCATATCCATCACTGCGCCGATGCTCTTCTATCGTTTTGTACGGCATCATTTCTTAGATTTTTTAAATGGAAAATTGTGTATATTAGTACGCCGTACTGCCTTAGCTTCTGACTTTGAAAATGGGATTAGTGCCCCGTGTAAATTTACATGTGCTACTTTTTGTGTGCGCTTGTAGCACTCCTTATGTCCTAGGAGTTTCAAATTCAGCCTGAACCTTGGAAATCCAACAAGATTTCCCATTATAAAAACAATCTGAAATTGGGATAGACGAACGTTATTTGAAAAATAAATCGTGAATAAATGTTGCAAATATTAAAATCCTCATCGCCTTTCTGGCTTGATGTACTAAACCATGCACATTTATATTTTGTTTTTTACAAATAAAAAAATACAGAAAAGTTTGAATAAAAAAGAGTGCATGAATCATACTTTCTCATAACATAAAATTAATTAATATCTTCCAGTTAGATTTCCAAGATTTTATCAATAGCTAAAAATGTTCCTTGGCAACCTCTTCAGCAAAAAATGCCTATGAATTTGAAAGATGAATATACATAGGAGATGTTAAAGAATTGGAAATAATTAGACGTCAGTCAATCATATTCTATACATCTTTTGATTTTAATTATTTCAACGTACATTCAGGATTTTTTTCAAATGCATATACAGTATTTTAATAGTTTGACACTTTGTCAGACTGATTTGAATATATTGATCAATTCGTTCTCAAGGCCGCCCTATTTAAGGCCAAATTATTTCAGATAATTTTTGACCACCCTTCTGAGTCATTATGCGTGATTTATGGTGCCAATTTGTTGAAGTAAAAGTGTGGAAGGGACCCTTTACTATCGTTAATTATGCCCATAAAGTGTGCGTAATATGATTTTTATTCGCTGACTGTATTTATTAATGAAAGGAAAATGGATTATTAATGTATTTTTTGAGTGGATGATGCATATATTCATCAGAGCACCAGATGTTGACAATGGCGTTTTATCGATCTTTTAATTATTTGACAAATTGCTGGTCCTTAATACGTGGCGCATTAAAGTCTGAATATTGCCCTGAAAGTTTATTTCGCATTGAACACAAGTTTTCCTTTATTTGCGAGTTGTGTTTTGCCTGGGCATCACGATTCCAGCCTTCAATATACGCTCGTATGGTCTGTCGAATTCATGGTATTGCATTGCAATTGTTGCTACTAAAGGACACTTGAGTCGAGATGTGATTGTCGTTGTTGTAAACAAATGAATGTTATATTTCTAGCTATTAAATTGTAAATTTTAATGTTTGCAAAATTGCCAGAAATATCTCGTTGGTTCTCCAGTTTTATTTGGCACTATGTTTGCAGTTTGATTCTGCAGTTCGGTTGTTGAGCTTGTGTGTACTTTTAATGCCATCCATGTTTCTTTTTAGCCGACATGTTTTTGAATATTTCCACTGAAATGATACCATTGACTCATGTAATTAACGCTTCTCTCGTTTCTGCAGGAATAGTATCAGCGGTTCTGCTGTGTGTGCATTTCGAATGAAAGACATTTTGGAAACCTTCGGAGGGCCTTTCAAAGAACAGGAAACCATGAATTCAAATTGGTTGCCAGTTCAAGGCAGCAAAGTGCCTGAGCCCCGACCTGGACAAGTATGAATATTGTGCCAATTCTTCTGAATTCTTCAATGAAATTCACTACAATCTAATATGAAAATGTATTAAAATCTATATTTTGTGCAATTCTGCAGTGTGTGAACGATTCCAGAACGCTACCAGATGTACCTTTGAATTTCATTAAAAGCCACACTCTAATGGATCAAGCAGTTCCAGCATTTTGGGATCATCCCTTAGTGGTCCACACAAGCTTACAGTAAGCCAAGAAATTCATTGCAGTTTTCTTATTTGACCAGTCAGAAAAATAGCAAGCTACCAATTGAATACATTACAAATAACGAACCTCTGGGAACATTTACCTTATTTTATTGCGCATAATATCAGAATCTTTTAACTTAACAGCATTGTTTTCATTGACTATAGCACAATTTTTATTTATGATGTATAGATACAGGTTCACACAAATTGCAGTCGACCCTCAAGTGAGGACTGCCGACGATAAAACATATGATGTCCTTTTCATTGGTACCGGTATGTAGCAGTTCAAATTTTTGGTTTAACATCATTTATTTCACATACTCTTATGCAGTGCCTTTAAAATTGCCATTGTTTTCTGACACTTTTTAAAGATAATGGTAAAGTTATTAAAGCTATTAATGCGGATAGTCAGGAGCACTCAAAACCAAGCCCAGTCATCATCGAAGAACTTCAGGTTTTCCCATCCGACATGGCCATCACAAATCTTCATGTGTACCGTGGTGTGAAGGCTGATGGCACTGAAGAAAGCAAACTAATCGTCGTTTCCAACAAAGAAATAGTATCCGTAAAATTAGCTCGGTGTTACGAGGACAAAATTTTGTCTTGCAAGTAAGTAATTTGTAAAGCTTCCGAGCACTTTTATATTAATCCGATTTCGTGAAATAATATAATTCGTTTGGACCACCTTTTTAGAGAATGTGTGGATTTGCAAGATCCATACTGTGCTTGGGACGAAAAAGGAAGCAAATGTACCAGTGAAGGGTCACCGTGAGTTTTTCCTATTTTACTCAATTTCATTTTGACAGTGATGTTCATCAATTCTTCAATTTTTTTTTCTTGCTTATTAATTAAATATCTCTATTTATTATTTTACTGCTGTTGTTTGTTCTATCCAGTCTTCCTAATTTTCATGGATCTAATTGTTACTTTTTATTTCAGCAATCGAAACAGTAATGATTATGTACAAAATGTTGCCCTTGGTTATCATCCTCGTTGTTCAAACGGTAAGACATTATTAAGTTTTAAGCAAGTTTTTTATTTAACCATATAAATAATCTTCGTATTTATTACCAAGCTTAAACTCTTTACAATGATACATGCATCTTGAATCTTTGACATTTTGCTTGTATGATAAGCTCTGCTGATGAAAAATGGGAGCATAATTAAGTTTTTTCTTGAGTATTATTATTTTTTTAATATTTTTATTAAGCATACCATTGGATGCACGTACTGTATGTGTTGTAATCATAAGTGCGATCATTATAGTGTCATGAATCATTTAAAATTATTAATTGTTGTAGACATTAGTTTGGTGGATGATTGCACTTTATTACAGGTGCTGCCAGATACCCGCTTCCAAATTTTTAGTTGTCCTGGAATGAGTTTTTTTTAAGTTTTCGTGCTATTACTTATTAGATCCTCCTCGCAGTACCATGGTACCTCCTCCTTCCTCTTCCTGTCCACCCTGTCCTGTGCAGTGTCCTGATACCCAAAGTAGTGTCAGCAGCAACACCGATGATATTGGCGTCAACAACACCATTCCTGATTCTGGTTAGTTTGGCACGCACACCCTTTATTCGAAGCAGCTCGGATTAGTAACAATTACATTAGGGCATTAAGTGCATTGGTGAAGTTAATTTTCAAAAATAAATGCTACTTTTCTGCCCAAGAAAACATTAAACAATTTGTAAATTGTAAAAGTACACTCCATTTTCTTCAATTTATCAAATTCCACACTTGGTAAAATGATGAAAAGAAAATTTTGTTTAGATGAATTTTCACTTTAAAGCCATGACCCAAGAATGTCCTAATTATTGTGCTGCAATTTACAGGGATAACCTTTATAAAATAAATCAGTTTTAATAAAAATTTCGAAAAGGGTACATCAGGGATAGAATTGATTTCTTTGAATCCTAGCTGCTCCATTTATACAATAAGCTAATTAAGTAAATTAGTTGAACCGTGCTAAGAATATCAAAACTTGCTTAATACAAAAGCAATTCATGATATGGAGGTCTTTTGCATGCTTGCTATCAACCATTTTTTAGGATGTTCCTTATAGAAAATGCATGCGCTGTGTTTTACCTACTAGCTTGCCTGTTGGGTTTTTGTGATTTGATTAGGTAACTTGTGCTGTTCTTGTCTGATTGTCATGTGTTGTTCTCCCGTCTATCATTAACCATTTTCAGATATCCAAGTTTGGCTATTAATAATCGCATTGTGAAGCAGGGCATCAGCCTTGCTCATAGCAATTCTTGTTCGTGTATTAACCTGGTTATTGTCTCCTTTGGCACTCAAAATAACATTTCTTCACTTTTCCGGATACATCCTTTATCCGAATTTATCGAGCAATTAAAGATTCCTCAAAGGTTATACTTGGGCATTCATATTAACATTTATACCGATTTTGTCATTTTTAAAATTTTATGTAACAGTAAGGATTAATGGTAATATTTGTTTTTTAAAGAACAATATTAGAAAAATAAATCGGCATGGGTCTGTCCACTGTTTTTTGTACAAGCTGGCATAATTCAGTTTCCAGGCAAAGGAGCAAATATCCAAATGGCATTGGTAATATTTGTATTTAATTTGACGATCATTTTCGTTTCTGCTATGCTTACATGGGGCATTTTATCATAAATCGGAACCTTAGTAAAGCATATTTGAATAAAATTAATTTCAATGCTATTTTCTCCTCTTATTTTTTATCGTTGATTAGCAACTGACCACATGTTTATCATGCCATTAGCCTCTAATTGCTAGTTAACTTTTGATAATGTTCGGAATTTAATTGCTCGATGTTCTCGGCTCTTTTTCCAATTTACTCATACTGTATGTTAAAACAAAGATTGGCGTTTATTGTTATGTGACATCTGTATGTTTGCTACTGGTCATAGGTCCAGGTCGTGGCAGTATCCCTACAACGCCTCTGCGTTCCTCTCAGGAAACGCCCAGCCGACCAGGCCGCCATAATGAACTTAACAACGCAATTCATACTTCGTTAGCTGGCACTGATAAGGGTAAGCCTTTTGACCTTCCTTTCGTTCCTTTAGCTCTGCCCCCTCTACCTCTGTGTGAATGATTGTTACGCCCATTTACCTGTGCATACTTAATTGATTATAGAGATTAGCAAAATATGCCACATTGATCATTCGGAGTTAAATGTATTTGTGCTTCTTCCTCGTCTTCTCCTTAATTGTAACGGGGCTTTAAAATCGGCTCATTTTTAAGTTTGAAATTCGCATTACTGACGTTATTCTATTATTAATCGAAAGTCTGAGCAATAGTGTGACAGGGGAAGTACTTGTTTACGTCTTAGTAGCATGGACTAGATCTCATCTCATTTAGTGTTTTTCTTACTTGGTTGTGGTTTATTTTTGTGTTTGTAGCGTACAGTCTATAGTAGCGTTCATTAGTACGGTTGAGCAAGGGTGTTGGAATTAGATTGTATGCTTTACACGTCGTTTTTGTGTGTTTCATATTACCTTGAATATATGTTATGTTATTGGAAAATGCATGGGAATTCTCAAGAGGTTGCATATCAGTATTTGTTGTATGAATGGAAATGGAGGTTCAGTTGGGAAATATTAACCATGCAAAAGCATGGAAGTTTCTGAATTTTGTATGGCGTCCAACCAGTCATAAACTATAAAAACTCATAAAGAATCATGGTATAAAGAAGCAGCTTTTTCATTGAACTTATGAGGTTTTTATATATTACAATTCATTTAGTTCTTGTTCATCAGTTTCAACTCGGTAACTACTGAATGTAGTCAGCATTATAAAAAATGTCAAAGTATTTAATTACTTTTTTAAATGCATGTCTCAAAATTGTAAAATTCATATTATCATTGCCTGACTACAATAGACAATGATTGTCAAGGTTTTTGGGAATCCCTTTTTCCCTCTTGCTTGCCCATGTAGCTTGCATTTTAATAAGATAGTCGCCTATGAACCTCTCCAGTGTGATGTAATGTCTTATTTCATATCATGAATTACATAACAATTTATTTTAAATGCTGAAAAATATTGCATTGCAAGTAAAAACGAATAAAAATTTGACCTAAGATCAAGTTATAATCACCTTAATATTTGAATAAATGCTCAATATCATAAGGTTTTGTTTTAATTTTCTCAGGGTTTTTACTGTGTTGAGTTCAAAAATATCAAATATCTTTACAAAATCAACTCATTTCGCCATGCCTAATAGTTATTTTGATATAACTTAATTCAATGACTTTATATTTTTATTTCTTCATCATCTTGTTGACTGAAAATGTTTTGTTCTTGTCCATCCTCTTTCCTGTCCCTTACTTAGTTTTAACTATAAATCAATTTGCATGAGTTTTGGCTGATAAGCCTGTTTTCTTAAATTCAGTTAAAGTAGCGAATTAATATGGAACATTGAGTTCACGTATATTGTCGCACGGAAACAGCGACTTGTTTTTCAATACCTTGCTTCGATTTTTAATGATTTCACTGCTATTACTTCCCATATTATTTCTTGCCTAGCCTGTTTCTTCTTCTTGTTCTTCTTCTATTCTCCTCACTTTCTTGCACCTTATTTAGCCATCCCCAATATGTGTCCAGCACTTTGCATAGCTCTGTTTGGCATACTCATAGAAATTGGCATAATTTTCAGTTGTAATTTTGACATGCAAAACATTGTAATTTTGTTGAAGATTCTCGTATGAATTTTGGTAGAATGAAAATTTAATTTTCTGCCACAAAAAATATGTGAAGGGCTGTTCTTTCCTCGAATATGCCATCTAAAGCTAGCTTTGGCAAAGGGTCGAATGTCTGTGAGTAAATGCCTATTGAATGACTGAAATCATTTGCTATAGTCTGAGAATACGAGGTTTCTAGCATGTTGTCATATTGGTGTTACGTGGGACAGAGGAGGGCAGGCTGGGAGAAAGGAAGACGAGGCAGACCCCCGTTCGAAGCTTTTTTTCTTCTTTTATACTTCTTTCTTCATATTTATTTCGAGCACGCACAAGTTACAAATTTCGTTGCGGTTTAACTGTGTCATTGAATTAGTTTGCGGGTATTTGAAGTCCTTCAGCTTCAAATGAAACTTGAAAGCTTATCCTGCACAAAGATGCTGCATCGTGTTTTTACCACTATTTTGTATAGTTAAAGACGGTTCATATTGATGCAGACAATGTCATAATGATATTCAAATATTATTTGCACATCATGGATTTCCATGTCGATCTTTAAAAATGCCAAAATTCTGACAAAATTTCTAGTTAAACGTCAAACGTATATCATCTAGGTTTTTGCTGTTTTATTGTTTGAAAATTATTAGTCATAAGGAATTCGTTACTGTCGTGGTGCAGAAGTTACAATGGCGACAGCACTTGGTTTAAATGTTCTGGACAGTGGAACCATTGATGGCACTGAAGCATCCCGGGGCAGCGAAGCCCTTTGATTTCTGCACTTAATGAAGATTAGATGACGAAATGAAGCTATTAGATTATTATATGATAAGAATTTGCATACAGAATTTTGTAATTTGCTTTTTTATTTTTGTAACTATTCAGTTGCTCTATCATGCACAAGATGCTTATTTTTTTTTGGTTGATGATAACTTCCGCCTTCGTTCCGTTGCCTTTAACTGATCTTGCAAAATTGCTTATTGAGGAACATCCCCTTGTGAATCTTTGGATTGGCATCACAACCATTTTGCCATGTAACAAGATTAATTTTCTGTTTGTTTTTCTACTTGTCTACGTATTTTCTGTAGGGCCGACATACGGAGCATCCCGCGAGTCTCCTCCCATCTACACCGCCGAAACCCTGGCTATCGCAGTGGCTACGTCGATCATCGTTGCGCTGATTGTAGGTTTTATAAGCGGCTACCTGTTCAGTCGGCGCTGCCGTTCAGATGAAGTGGACACTCCCTACGTGGACGATCCAAACTTTGAGCAGAGACAGTGTTCGAATAGGGGCGCACGCGAGCCCCTCCACATGAACATGAACCACACGGAGGGTTTTTCTAACCTACCCAGCAACAATAAACAAATTAATCTAGTCTTAAATGTGCCGCCAAAAAATGGCAATGGCAAGAACGCCAACAGTTCGGCGGACACGAAGCCAGCGCAGAAAGTGAAGAAGATCTACTTATAGCTATGCAATCCATTGGGGAGACGAGCAGCAGCAGTCTATTCATTTGACCATTCCAGCGAAGAAATCATGTAATATATATCCAACTAGATGTCCTCGTGTAGTAGTGGCAAGCACCCTTTCGATTGGGCTAGCATCTGCGTTGTTCCTTAAGACGCACTAGCATGTTGAGCGTAGCGCTACTACTACTCCAACTACTACTACTACTACTCCTACTACTACTACTGCAAAGACGAGCGCCAAGTCTGGTGTTGGCTATGGAGTCGAAAAGTCAACCGGATACATAATTTTCTTCCATCACAAGTCACGGAAATGGTGTTTGTAGTCTTTCCTGTTTGATATGTGTGAGACATGAACTCATATACGTGATTTTAGCGACTTGCTCCATGGTGGGTGCCGATTGGATGGACCATGTGACCAATTATTTGCGGAAACACCCAACTGTGACCCCTGAGTGTTCTCGATCACATGGCAAATGATAAAAGACTGAGAGTGGACGCCATCCACGCGCTTCTATGACTGACTCTCGTTGGATAACACCGTTTTGCGCTAATGGATTCAAATCCTGGCTGCCTTGTTGTCAGTCACTTCCTGCAGTTCCAAGTTCCGCCGCTGGTGACAGTGGAGCCACCAAGCTTTACAGTGTGAATAAGTCCGTTTTGATTTTCCGCTAAGTCAAAATAAGACGAACCTGACGCATTTTTCGGTACGGAAAAATGTCGGCTAAGCCGATGGATCGAGGCTATATGGATTGCTTTTTTTTTGTTCTGAAATCTGGGTTTTATTTTTAATTTTTTTATTATTACTGTCCTGGACGCGTGTCAGTTGCCTGAGGACACTGGGCTGCTTCTTTTGTAATTGAGTCTAGAGAATCTCCAAGACTGACTGCAGGACGTCTTGCAGTATTACGAATTATTAGTTCATCGTTTTAAGATGGGATGTGTCGTTAGGCCGAAGCCGGTGCCTTCCGACATCGAGTGGGCATGTCTGGACTTGTTCTAGCGCAATTTGCTGTTGGGTTAAAGAAGGGGATACACAGCCGCTCTTCGAGGAATGCCCATTTAATTCATGCGTCAGAGCCCAGTAAGGATGCCCTTCCATGTGATGACAATTCTCCCCATGCCATCTGCCCCCAAAAAAATTCCCATCGATTAACGACCACTCATTCTGCACCACAGCGTGATCTCTAAATATGAAGCATCCATTTTTTGTATGAAGGGCATTTCATTGTTTATTATCCTATATTAATGACATTTGTGCGGACTTTGCATTTCAGTCAAGTGATTCTAATGGCGAGCATTCAGAAAGGAGTGTGATCTGGCTACTGCAGATTTAACCCAGAAGGAGTTCAACGGGTGACCAATGAAGTAGAAATGTCCACTAGCAGAAGAGAAGAACACTCAAGAATATGGAATTGTTAGGACTCATTCAACTTGTTCTGTAACCAGTTGATTGAAAAAAATGCCAGATATGGCTTCAATATACGCCGTAGGTCTTGATTCTGCCTTGTCCTATAGAGTTTTTGTAGGCTTCTTGGATGGTCATTTAATCACTCGTGCTAAACTTCTATTGAACAATTATTTCCATGAAATCGTCTTTGTATTTCTTTGATAATTTAAACAAGGTATCTTGCTATATTAAGTATTATTGCGTTAATTACAAGACTGGTGTAATTTACACACAATTTCCCATTCTGGTCCCACACGTTTTGAACTGACTGCATGAGGTCATGAGCTTTAATTGATCACCTTGGAAGTTTGCAATTATTTCTTTGTACAGTATATATCACACGTCCACCCTCGCTCGCTATATTATCTGTTTATATGATGCATTCCGTGAATCAGTTCAAACTTGCGTCATCATTAGTTAATGGAATTGTCCAGTTTTCAAGCAGAATTGTTTTCTGAAATGTAAAAACATCTTAAATGTATTTACAATTTCTACTTTACACGTATCTCGTGTATGGAATACTAACGTCCAGAACTTGGCGTTGATTCTTTTTCACCATCTAATTTAATAATAAAATTAAATTAACAAATTGCCAGATGTACCAATTTCTGTTAAATTTAGATGCTGATATGGGCACTTCGATCGATTATTATCTTTTTCATGATCCAATTGTAATCTGAATCCCTATAATAATAGTTAACAGAATATAGCCATCGGAATTCACCAATTGCTATTTTGCAAGTTATGCCCATCTTTATTTGGGAGTTTTTTAAATTTAAATAATTGAAAATAGTTGAGTTTCACCATCTGCATTGGTACCCAACTGGATTGTGATTTTTGTATAGTTAAGTACAAATTCCTCATCGAGCTGCTTGCCACGCTTAATCAGTGCAAAATTAATTATTGTTCATTTTTGCGAACGTTTGCATCGGTGTGTCCAGTCATGTCCCGACCTTGTAGTTCATTGGCAATAGGGTTTTTTCTCCATTTCTGTAACTCCTATTGTGACCGCCGAACATGTACTCTTCATTGTTTGACCTAATGTCAGTGCAAACGCCTGAGTAGCATCACCACCATTGAACTCCCACGTTGGTCAACAGAGTGTCTTAGTTGGATAGCAATACCTGATACACGTTTCTTGGTCACCTTGTGGTTGCGCGAGGAAGGTGCTTGTGTGGGTGCTCAGCCATTTCTTTGTACGTGTAATATTATTGTAAATAATGTAGGTAGATATAATTGCGTTGATCCTAGATGATTCTATAGCAACATTGTACAGGTTGGGCAAAAGGTATTCATTAACGAAAAACATTTTTACGAAATTCACCCGCTGAATGTGCGACATACTGGTGTAGCACCCAATGGGGCTGAAATGCATTGGAGGTTGGAACTACCAATGACGTGATTTTATGTTACTATTGCATGCATCAATGCTAATTAAACTTTTTTTAAAGTATGGAGAAAAAACTATTTATAGATGAATAAAATTGATTGGATTCGTATTTTCCGAGTGAACTAATAATGAGAACATGAATAGCTAGGGTTGTAATGGTATTCTGATATGATGGTATATTTGAGCATTCTTAAATTTCAAATTACTGGAACGTAATTGGCAGCCCATATTATCATTCTATGGTCAGCTACAGGACTAAAGTCCTCGTACACATTCGCATGTGATACATGCAACTTAATAATTGACTAATCTATAGTTGTTTTCACGATTTTACAAAACAGTGTCGTGTTCGCCGTCCTTTACAGTATTTTATGAAGTTGATTTCTTCAATGTAAACAGTAATTAGCATTGATGCATAGCATGATAATAACGTATAATTGGGTTATCGCAGTATTTTACTAAGCAAACACGAAATGTAAATTATTTATTGAAACCTCAAATATCCTAAACTTGCAAAAATTCATATCAGCAAAAAAGAATGAAATCCGCGAGTATATGAACCTTTTGAGCTCTACACCAAGTACGTTTTGCCCGTGCAGCAATTTTTGTTTCTGTTATTGGAGGAACTTACGAACAACCAATTTCAACCTATCCAGGTCCAGTTTTCCCCGTCCGTTATTAGTTTTTCATTTTGGAATCCGAATTTTCCATCTTCCCGAGCCTTATATAGCTACACTCCTTGCCGAATTTTGTATTAAACTTGATCCGAGTCGAGCCCCGACTGCACTTGTTGAATAATTCTTTTTTGTGGCTATGCAAATGTATTTTATCTGAAGTGCTGACTGTATTCATTAGTACAGCTTTTAAAAAAAATCATTTATTATGGGATGTTGCTGAGACATTTTGATTGTGTAGGATAACGAGCGTGGTATTAGCAAAGCCATATTCTGGTCAGTACCAAATTAACGACAAACTCGAAGCATTTTCAAATTGGCTTATGATAGTTTCCTTTTTAATTTGCAGATAAATTTGATTTCCGAAAATAATTTTCATCATTTTCGTTATTTCATTTATGTCCAACCACATTATACTTTGCAAATACCAAAAAGCGTGGTGCAGATTTATATAAAAAAACATTCAATAGATCATAGTGAAAAGGATCACAGGTGTCACCGAATTCGGAACGAGGGATGTTCCGATTTAATTTTTTGGAATGTAAGTGTACAGTGGTGCCATCACCTTATTTTAACCTTAAAATTGAAAATTTACCCGCATTTGGTTATCATTCTGTTTGCGAAAAATTAGCAAGCTATCTACAATATTAAAGTATCAGATTGCCCATATTGAAGTGATGTTATATGGCAGGGAAGCGATTACAGATCTATAACCGATTGTATTTCATGACTAAAATCAATTACCGACTGTCAATTACACAAACTCTAGATTTTAACTAAAATTGAAGATTCTGCGTGGCCTACAATGAGATGAAAATAGAACACTCGAGTAGCATTGCGTCCCTTGTAAATATAATGTACATGTGTGTACCGTTTTTTCCTCGAATGTCCGCCTTCTAGGCAATTTTAGTACGTTAGTATTATCCACCCCAATCTATGTATTTATTTGCATTCTGGACTTTGTTGACACCCTCGGTAAAATCATGTTACCTACCTGTATAAAGAATCACATAATCACGGTGCATCTTATGATTCATGAATGAAAAGTAAAGTCAATATTGCTTTGCCGTTTTTTTATCATCATACTTTGGAGCTTTTCCCTCGAGGGTAACATTATCTTAACAAGTTATGTTTCAACAAATTTTTCACAACATTGAAGAGTTCAACGAGTTATATTTCAACACAAATATTCATAACTTTTCTATTGACTCATAAGTTGTTCCGAGATATGGCTCATTCACAGGCCTGTGTGAATTTCAGATGACGTCTGGCGATTTTTTTTAAATTTCTCAAATTTGCCATTCATTTGTCAATATTGTGTCATTATAGAATACGTGATTCTTTATACCTATACTTCAAGGTTAAAATCAGGTTAACTGAATCTTTGTGAAACACTATGGAAGTTAATTAGTACAGAGATATCTTGTGAATTTACTTTCATCCAAATATTCAACCACTTGTAAAACTTATTGGCCAATCGACAACATTCGCGACAAAGTAGTTTTTTTTTTGTAATTTAACAAAAGTTTAACATGAGGTAAACTGTAAATATTTGAAATAATACTCACCACTGACTTTCACAAGTGGGTGATTAGTGAAACCTATTCCATAATTTCGCATCTTAAACTTATAGATGCTTACTGTGGCTGGCCAAAAGGTTAGCTTATTTGGAAAAAAAAATCAATTCGCACTTTTGATTGGAAATGAATGGAGGATTGTTACCTCTCAGTTACACTGTAAAATTGGCATCAAAACATCAGAGATCACAATGTTTCTCGCATTTCCTTGTTTTTGAGTCAATTTCTTCAAAATCATTCTTTGGCATAGCCAATTGCCTAGGGCTTGGATCGCAAAATTGGCTGAAATTTGAAGGTATATTTATTAAAAAAGACAAACATAGACATTAGCCTTTGATTTATTTTTGAAGATGCTAAAATCTGTCATGACGAATTTTATTTTGCTCATTATTACTATTGCCGAATTGATGTGCAATTGAGGTTCAACGCGCCGTTATGTTTAAAACCTCCATTTTTAATTGTCATTCATTTTGTATATAAACTCTATATATATTCTCATTTTTATTTTATACTGATCTATGAAATGTGCGATTTAAAATGACATGTCCAACATCAGAAAGAAAAATGTTTGATTTTTTATCCGGTCCAAATATCATTTTATGCTTTTCTATTTTAGCCGTTTTTCTCCTCTTCCTGTGTAAGATAATTAGACAGTCACATGGGCGAGTGCCGCTTCAATAATTTTTTTGTACAGTACTTGGTAATTTGTTAAAAAGATTTAAAAAAAATCAAACATTTTTGATTCAGACATCGACCACTGCTAGCCATGAATTCTGTGGATTGGATGTCTTGACACCTTAAACAGCGGCCCCTTATATGCTCTTGTAATTTTGAATTGTTTACAGGGGATTTATGGAAAATCGTCATATTGTTGTGTAATGTACCTGTTCAATTATATATGATGAGTGGATGGGGTTAAATAAATGAAATTACATAAAATAAATAGTTGATGAATTTATTTATGAAGCATTCATTCGCGGGAGCTCAAGCTTTGAATTTCGAAACAAGCATAATTATGCTACATTAGGGTAGGAACACACTGAATGCTTACTTTCGGCGTGCTTCTTTCAGCTTCTTTTTTCCAGCTTTGGGGCGCAAAAAGAACGCTGATATCAGCGTAATGGTCTGTGTGGTTGGTGGCGTCACTGCATGCATTATTGTTGGATCAAGCCGTTTTTCATGGCATCCTATCCCATGAACGTCTCGCAGAAGAAGAACAGCTTTCCTTCGTTTCTGGTGACGTCACATCTCACGGTTTATGCCGGAGAGGCCGTTCTTGTTGACCTGGTGTGTCTCAACCAAGAGACCACTCTTGTTGAGCTGGTGTTGTCTCAACCATCAAGTCCAATCTTGTTGAGCTGGTGTTGTCTCAACCATCAAGACCAATCTTGTTGACCTGGTGTCATGACCAAGCTTTCCTTCGCTGCCATTGTCACCAGGTCAACAAGATTGGTCTCTTGGTTGAGACAACACTAGCTCAACAAGATTGGTCTCTTGATTGAGACAACACCAGAGAATTTGATGGGCTTATCAAATTTGGTGATGCCCATCGGCTAACAGTTAAAATGCTAAGTGAAATATTCCGCGTAAAACCTTCCACATTCTTTGTGCGCGCCCTCATTTAAAACGCATGCCACACGCTTATCCCACTTGTTGGCGTTAGTGTACGCCGAGTGGTATGCGCCTGCAATAAGCATTCAGTGTGTTAATACCCTTAGGAAATTTGAAAGTTTTTCAAAGATTACAAGATTTTTCAAAACATTTCCTATATTATCAGATAATTTAGAATTTCACTAAAAATATGCGAAAGTTTCCTAACGTTGAAAAAACGTTCTAAAACCGTTTTCGTACGTTTTTCGTAAATTTCTAATATTCTTCAACATTATTTAGGTTCGCTTCGAATGAACCATGATTTTAACGGGAAATGCCACGCGATGTACTTTTAATATTATAAAAATATTAAAAGTATATTTGTGTGATTAAATTAAAAATTCCTATTTTAACACCAGGGTGATGAAACTAATAATAGCGAAACATTTGACAGCAAGGTGCCAAAAATGACACCTTATGATGTTAAAGATCACGTTCACTTACGTGTAAGTCGGTAATGACGCAGATGTTGTCACGTGACCACTGAGCATTACTATAAATTGTACAGAGCAGTCGACCCTGCCCATTGATTACTGTGATAAAATACATGAGACAATCTCGGACAGTCGGACCTGGGAATCCACTGTGTCCGTGTTGAGTTAATTGATGTTGATTTTGGTTGTGGACGCCATCACAGTATAAGACGCCATTTGTACTCTCGCTTTGGAAAAAGTCATGCTGGAGGGTTCGACATTTAACCCATTTGGAAAATTTTAAAATTCCCCGGAAGGAAAACAGTGAAAACAATACAGTTTAAAAACTCTATGATGAAAGTTAGTTTGTAAAACAGAGTGAATGTGTAATTTGGTAGGTCAGAGCAAAAATTAACATCATTAATTAGATGACATCTGTGGGATACTTTTCGGGACCATACACCCGTCACCACCGCACTAGTTCTTCAAAACCATTGTTTTGGTAAATGGAAAGTAAGTAAAAACTCGAGTTGATTGCAGTAGTATTATTTTGTGTGTGTAAAGTATACTAATGTTAGCACGTTTTGGTCATGCAGCACCAGATGAAATCTTCGGTTGAAACGTACTGGCAATTGAGTGGAAAGAATTAATAAAAAAAAGTATTCGTGGTAATTTTTTTATTATTCTTTTTATTATTTTAAATTTGTTTACTTTTTATTATTTTAAATTTTTTTACTTTTTATTAATTCTTCACTTTTGATGGTCGAGTTTAGCGAGTAGGTGCGGCTGAATGTCACGAATGGCACTAGAACTGTTGGTTAGAAAATGTCTGTAAAACAATGCAGAACTCTCATAATAATTATTTAATCCTATCTCTTTTGCCAGTTAGAGTTTCTCGTATAATTGGAAAAATCGTCATCGTGTTGAGTTTAAGATCACATCTCGTGCGAATTAATCCAAGAGTTAAAACTTTTCTTTTCTTTCGCGGCATTCGCGCCAGTTTCCTACTTCTTCATTTGACCTTCGTAAAATGACGCATGCCTCTCGTCCATTGACCTCAAAAGAATGCATTTTTAAACGTCAATAGCAAGACGTTATCAAAAATAACGATAGATGGCACTAGTGATCCCAGGCAATCAACAACCCTTACGTAAAATAAGTACGTGCACTGGCCGCTTTTCTGGGTGGGAAAAAACTGCA
>JAQGAO010001107.1:0-26566 GCA_034697705.1 Ommatoiulus sabulosus
CTTTTTTTGACGTCATTTTTTTGGGGACCAAAAGAGGACGTGTTCTGCACCAACGGACGTGCAGAAGACGTCAGAGGACGTCCTGAGGACGAAATAGTTCGTCCTTGACTCCTTTTGCTACCTGGGAGGTGACCATTAGCTATTTTAAGCTGCACGAGTCGATTATGCTTCTCGAGGTTGGCGAAATTTGCATAATAATATTAAATCAACGTGACAAGATTACTTTACAACGCATATTACTGCAGAGGTGGAGGCAATCAACGTGCTATTAATTTTTGAAAGAAGAAACTTTAACAAAGATCAATTTTATGCATCGATGCGTGACTGCTTTGATACCACGGTTGTCTACCTGAACAGGATTTTGTATGCAACCCCTGGTACGAAGGACAAATAGGCAAAAGTATAAATAAAAAGTATAATAAAAAGTCATTTTATTTGATCAAAACCTTTAGAACGGATTTTTTCCTATACTGCCCTATGTTCTAAAAAAAAGCCGCTTAATTGGATCATCTCATCGCTTAATTCGATCAAAATGCCACGTGTTTACATAACGCAAACACGCGAAACAATTTTGAGCAGCTTTCATACAAACACAGACACGTTTGGACAAGGCGCATGCGTGCATTACAGCCGTTGCAGCAAGCAGACATCATCAAACACTATATACTTACAACTTTTTTAAAAAACTAATATCATTTTAAAAATATGTAAATATATCATATATAGTACGATTAAATAGATGGATTTTTGAAACACGGAGAACATTATTGTGATAAGGTCAAAATCGCTTACTTCAATCAAAATCGCTGGAATCAACATGATCGAATTAAGCGGCTTTCACTGTATCACCCATATCGGTACATGTACACGTAGGGAAATTTCAGAAAAGTCGCCGTAATAGTAGATTGTAGCGATATCGAAGCTAATCGAGCAGCAAGAAATTGTGTTCTTGGGATGTTCCCAGGTGTTAATTGACGTTGATCGGAAAATATTTGATATGACCATGTAGAGTAAACACGGCGGTATTTGATTTTTAAATTATATACTCGATTACATCTGAGAAAACTTTACCATATCATATTGTACGTAAAATTTACGAGTTATGGGCTAAAGTATTTTTCTCATATTTCGAATTTACGCCGCGACAAGTCCGAAACTATTTAAGAAAGAATAATGGAATAAGCGTGTCTACATTTTTATGTTTACATTATAAAAAAATAAAAAAATAAAATGAACGGAGCGTAATTAAAAGTCAATATTTGGGCTTCACGAATAAACAACGAATAACGAATATTGGAATTTGATTGCACGTACTACCAGTCGTGTAACTCACGTGTAAACGTGAGTTTAGGGAAAACTGAATTTTATTCAACAAAGAATGTTACGAACGCCAAAGACTAACCTTACCAAAAAATTTTGCTATGTATGTTTTAAAAATACACCGTATACAAACAGTATGTATTTACATATTTTTTAAATTATATTTATATATAAAAAAACAAAGTTGTGAGTACAGTATATGTAGTGTTCGACGTTGCCTGTTTGCTACAACGGCTGTAATTTTATTTTCTAAAATGCGCCGTGAAATCCATGTGAATATGCAGCCGCTAATGCATTAGATGCATGCTTAGATGCACGCATGCGCGTTGTCCAAACGTGTCCGTACTCGTACGAAAGCTGCTCAAGCTTGTTTCGCGCGTTTGTGTTATGTAGACGCGTGGATAATATGATCGAATTATCCGATGAGAGGACCGGATTAAGCGACGTTTTTCCTACAGGCCAGCGTAGGAAAAAATCCGTTCTGAAGGTTTTGATCGAATAAAATGGCTGACCGAATTAACACATATAATGCAAACGGGATGAACGAGCAGCTTGAATATAGCGCCGCAACCGCCTTCCGTTTTTCATTGGCTGCCACGAACGTGGTGAGATGCGTTGGCTTCGAGCTTGGATTCGCTGTTGGCGACTGCCATTGGAACGCTCCGCTCTCGCGAGATTTCGGGAGCCTCCTCGATCGCCACTCACTCCGCTCAGCTGTTTCATAATCATACAAAGATATGGTAGTGGACGACACACGAATGTTTGGTGCTTTTCTCCAACCTTCAAATCCGAGGTTGGGCTGGAACCTGACAAGGTAAATAAGGCCTTACGTTCATAAGCATATTGCATGCAGTATAGCATTTTAGCTGCAATTTCCTCCAAAAACTGACAAGTTATCATATACTTGTACATTGTACTGTAAAATGGGAATTGGATTCAGGGGGCTGTCAACGTCTAGTTCCAAAAGGATGCGAGTTGAATTTTTCAACGCTCTACGCACTTCATACTTCGTAATTTTGAGCTTGAATCCACTGCGGAGCCGCATTTGACTCATGGCTCGGATGCGCATATAGAAAAAACCAAAATACATCAGCCAAGATGACTCATATGAGATGGAGATGAACTCATCCTCGTTCAACATCTCTTTGGTTTTCTGAAGCTTGCATCGTATACTGCTCCATTTTACCATTTCAGTCGCGATTATACGTGTTACTCGAGCGCTGAAAATGGCATTTTTTTTTCCGGTTTAACCCTTCGGCGAAATGATAATATTTAGGCTAAATTCAATCGATGCGTTTTAGTTTAACCCCAAATTAGCGACCAAATTGAAGCAATTTATCTTTTTGGAGTATGATGAACTAGGCCAATACACCGTGCCAATTTTTTCTCTTACTTTTACTAAGTGCATGCGCCACGAATGCGAACGTTTATCAATCTCGGTTTGACAGTCATTTATTTAATGACTATTACATCATTTAGATTATTGCGAGTCATTTTACTCCGCAGCATTATAGCAAATTGCATTTATTTCGACTACATTTGCGAAGGCTTAATGTAATGTAACATTAATATCAAAATTTACATAATGATCCGTTTTATCAGATTAGAGTTTATTTAATCATGAAATAAATGGCATTTTCGGGAATATACTCGATATACAGTATACAGAACGACACAACGCGTCATTTTTTCGCTACCAATTTTCCGTATTTTAACGACACAACACATGCTGGGTAGTTCCACCGGGTGTAACACATAGTTCGCTTAAAATCCCGAAATGCGAGGCAGGATATCCGAAAATAAATTATGTATTACGCCAATTTCTAATTCCATTGCTGCTTTTAAATTCAGCGCATTGCCAAAAAAAACGTTAACGTAACAATTTGCATAAACATCCACGATGGAATATATACAAATTAAGTAAAAAGCAATCATCCAACGAGAGGTATATATACGCTCGCATCTTACACTATTATTTATTTAATAGTAAGATGCGTGCTTCAACGATGTTAAGCTCCAAACCCGCGCACGCCATTGATTGCGTCAACTCGCATCGAGTTGTTCACATCAGGCAGCTTCTTTTCTTATTCTCTTTAATCTCTTTTATCCTTTAAACGTCGTACATTTCTCTCCTAAAACTGTACTACGCGAAATGTTTCGTAATTTCGTTTTTAAATTGTATTATGGAACGGGCGTTGGCGGAGATTTCGAGACGATGTGATGGCTTATATAATTCACGCATAATCTTTATTTTTGACAATGTCCATGCAATTTGTGTCGCCGAAAAGCCTGAAGTTCAGCCTCTCGAGAGATTGGAGAGTGATTGCATATCATGCAATGTACGTAGCATCTATATACTAAAGTATACTTCCTACGTGCGTGTTCCCTCAGCGTCAGAGATGCAAAAGAGGCCTTTAAATTTTCCGTCACCGCATTCGTTCATCACCCGGAAATTAAAGCTCGACGTTTGTTTTCATTCTCTTAAAAGCTGAATTTTGCAAAAATCGATATCGGACACGCGTTGTTCTCCCCTCCGACTTATCGTGGATTCTACCTTGCAGTAACCAGATCCGTTTCTTATTAAACTTATTCCCGAATCCTTGTTTTTTTTCCCGTGGGCAAATGTTGAAACGAGTGAGGAAAACATATATGCAATGATCGAATTGATGTAATTACGCTCCACGACCGATTATTCGCAGTTACCTCGCAACAACATTTCCCGAGCCAAGCTTAGCGACGTACGTAAAGGAGGCCTCGAAAACCTCGAAATGTTATCGTAAAGTTGTGGAAAAACTGCAATTGTAATTGTCACGAAAATGGCTATTTTTAACGTTCGCAATGACCTCACCGCCAGCAGCAGCATCTTGGCCCTCGTCTTACCTGTGAGCTAAGCGGAGGACATCCTTTCAGATCTAACCGGTTCAAGGGCGAACCAACCCGGAGCCTAAAATATGTTGTTCGCTCTATAGCTGCCGTGCACGGGCTTATCTGAATTCGTCGTTTTGGCTGCATTAACGATGGGTGGCTATTTCAGTATAATTTTTAGAACCGAAATAGCAATTGTATGTTTACGTTCCGAGCAAAGAGTTAAAATGAGAACCTGTCCATTCGCCAGCTGATATCACCTCATTGTCATCGGAGGATATGCCAACGGGTGGCTGCAAGGATACTTTTTCAGCAGCTGGTTCATCGATTGCAAAAAACATTACTCCACGAAAAAGAAAATTTTGGGGATTTTAAAAGAGAGGAACAAAAAACCAGAACATCGAACGTCTCTTGACTTTTAACATAAATGTATATGTACAGAAAGCGTACGGAAGATAATGTAAAAGTTGAACTTGCTCAGAGTCAAAACCTCGATCTTGTTTCCGATTACCTTCAATCGCTTCCTAAGCCAGTAAAAACAAGTTTTATGTTCGGTCTAAAGTCTTCTTTTGTCATCTATTGTTTTTCCAATGGATTTCTATTTAACCTTTTGAAAATGTCGCGGAATAATGGATGAAAAGCTCTCCTTACAGCAGCGAACAGCGGGCCTACCACAACACGCGATATACGAGGGGTGTTCATTAAGTTTCCGCAATCATTTCAGATGATTTTAATGAAATTCGGTGAAGAAATACGTGTAAAAATACATTTAAAAAAATGTTCATTTTGGGAGCATGCATTTTTGGCATCGCTCAAGCAACGTTTAAGCAAAGCATTTGTTCGAGACACGTATCCACGTCCGCTTTTCTCACCATCTTTCACACTTATCTGTCCATTTCTGGACTTTTCAATCTGCTCATAGACAAAACGTTCGGACATTAAACTAGTCACGCATTTCTGCTCCTTAAATGCCTTCAAATGTTTTTAAAAAAAAAAAAAAAAACAAAAAAAAAAACGCTGCTGAGCCACTATCATATCGGACTCCATCTAGGCTTTTCAATTTTAAGCACAATTTTAATGCGGAAACTTAATGAACACCCCTCGTACAATGTAGGATATTGATTTATAGCCGCTTGTTCAGACTGTCGTTAAATTTATTCCAGCATTAAAACTTTGCTTTACTGAGAAACAAAATTCCGGCTGTTGGTATACGCGAAAGAAGTTGAATTTTATAGAACGTGAAACAGGACGTGAATCGCAATTAACGCCTCATTGAAAATTGATAATTATTCATACATGCACCGATGTAAAAATCGCTCGGATTGCCAAGACGCACTTCTCGGTGCATTTGTATTAATGCCAATTCGCGTCAAGAAAGACCAATTAAATAAATTAATCTTCATTACCCAACTGGGCTCTTATTGAAAGCTGTTGAAAGGGTTTCTTTCAATAGCAATAATTATCTCACTATTGAAGTGCACTGATGAAAAGAAGTAAATTTACAAAGTTTAGGAATCGCTCGTTTTCTGCGCACCGATTCCGAGCAACGCGGCAATTCGCTCGCACGACTAAAAATAGCCGCAAAATGTTCACCACTGTTTCAAGGCTGTTCTACATTTCGAGTATGAAAATAATAAATTCATAATGAATATTCGCTGCACTGGGAACAGAGTGTCGCAAAACTTCAAACTAGCAAAAATTTTATTAAAAATCCTGCCTAGTAATCCATACCAGGCGTCGATGCGTGTCTACGATAACGTTAATGGGAAATAATCATTATTTGAAATTATTCATTAATTTTGTCTTAATTACGATGTATCATTCGCCCTATCTCTACTCATGTTTGTCAAGTTTTTTTTAGAAAAGAAATATTAGGGTTGAACGTTTTTTTTTTGTTTTTATATATACAGGACACCCTGTACATACACTGTATAGAATTGCATTATCTACGAAAGTTTATTGTACTAAGGGTCATTCAGCTCAGCAGGGGTCAGTCGAGGCTACGTGTATGTTTTAAATTCGCGACAGATAATGACCCTTGTCGAACTTCCCTCCCTCCCCCCCCCCCCACAAATGGTTCTGAAATGTTGATTTTCATAATGAAATCGAATTTTTTTCCAACTCGCCTCGAACAGTATCTATAGTCAGGGTCTTACTGAAGTGAAGTCAATTCGATTGAACTTCGATTGAAAAAAATCGAAGACCATTTTCGACCAAAACTACTAATCGAGTATCTTGACACGATCGAGCGGATTGTTGCCATCAGTGTCAGGCACAGGATATGCCAGAAAAAAAACAAAAAAAAAACAACAGAGTTCAAAGTATTTCAACTCGAACATTTAGAAACACAAAGGAAGAGCGAGGTTCGACGTACTCTCGTTGGGGCAGAAAAGATCAGATGATGGCAATTCCAGGAGCCATTGATTCTTCCAGCCACGGCGACTCTCGACAAACGATTCCCAGATGCGTCCTTCCTTCAGGGATTCTGGCGCTTATTTGCGAAGCTGGCTCGCGTTTTTCGGTCAGAAAAAAAAAAAAAAAAAGTCGCGGATGACGAAATTGGGAGTTAATATTAGACGCACTTCGGTGGCAAGGATCTAAATTCGGTTGAAAAAGAAGAGTGACAAATTCAATGCCCTCCTGGAAAGTTTGCCAAATCTGAAAAGTTGGAAGGCCTCGCACGCGTGGATTTGCATTCCTCGTCGCCCTTGAATTTCAATGAAAACCTCCCGGTGCCTCGGTATTAGCCGCATGGGTCCTTGAACGGAAGTTGTCAGTACATGTACGTCGCCTTGTCTTGACGATGTAGCAACGCCGAGCGACAGCACCTGCGTGGCGTGGCAAAGTTCGAAAGTTCGAGGTTTTCACTTAACAATTAAGTGGATGCTCAATTAATCAAAACGGCGTTGCAGCGTCGTCTTCGTACGTTAATATACCCCCAAAATCGTTATCTTTTGGACCGAGTTTCCCATTATAAATAAACCTTTCCACTTGTTTCACCATCTAAGTGGGAGGAAAGTGGGAGGGAGGTGGGAGAACCTTATGTCAGCAGTGCTATGTAAAATCCGAGCTGAGCATCCCGACCAACATTACGTTACCAGAGCGTATCGTTGGAATACCACGCTGTCCAGCTCGTTACGAGGGAACAAGAACTTTGTTGAAATCGGAAACTGACATCCACTGCAGGATCAGGTAGGAACATCTTTCGGTTTATAATTTGACTTCAGCCGTTGAAGAAATGCAGCTCTGACATCGATCTAGCTCCTATTCCGTACGCTTTTGTGTCATGGAAAGCTCGTATAGCGAGGTTATGACATCGTAATATGGATATCAGGCATCGTTATCTACATGTATATACAAAATGAGAACGATCATGTTCAATACCGAACTTGATATCGGGATGGATTTTCGTGTTCTTCCCTATAGTTTTTTTAGGTTAATTTAATCCGGGGTGAATTAGCTTATCGATTATGGGGTTGCTTTGCTTCTACGAAGAACTTGATATCAATTTGCATCGATATCACCGAGTTAACGGTACATCGTGCGTGACAGGCTCGTGTAAGTTTAAACTTGTACGCTTGAAGTGTAATTAAGGAGTGTAATCAACCATGACCGTCCTAAACCTTTCCCATCCCATCCTCCTTGTTGAAGTCCCAAATACGGGACATACAACTAAATTGTGATGTTGGGGTCCATCATGACCAGACTGCTTAGTCTGACTTAACTCGTATAATGATCTTTCCATCCAAATGGTACTGCTGTATGTACATGTAGCCTATGCTGACTGCATGGTAAAGAATTGAACTGAATAGAAGGATGTCTATAATTATAATGCGAAACTAATTCGTCAATTTAACGGCGTTTGTATATTTCTGAAAACAACTAACCACTTTTAAATTTTCCTGAATTGAAGTATCTAAACATTTTTCTGTGAAATACAGTATAACACGAATGTTCCAAATAGTTGTACATTTCGAAGACATTAAGACCAATTAACTACAACCAGAACTTTATTTCGTGCTCTATAAAATTCTGGTTGTGGTTAATTGAAATCTCGCCATTGAAAACTATACCATGCTATTACCATTCGAAGATGGAACTTAATTTCAAAGGCACCATAAACTCACAATTTTTTGATTGTTTTCACCACATATGATTATTAATAATGTGTTGCGCGACTCATGAACTCTTCTTAGCGAACATTTTCACGACCAAAACTGATACTACACTTGTATATATAGGCACGACATATTTACGAATATATATATCGACGCTCACCGTGAAAACCGTAGCTCATTCTGGTCTCCAAAAACCCTCGAATCCGTTAAATAACATTAACCGGTCAACTTTCTGCGATTATATCGGCTTGTATATCGCTTAAATAATAAAACAAGTTTCGTAAACGGTAAATCAATTTGTGTCATACATATTGGACGAGTTGAAGACGGAAATCCACAGGAAAAAGGAACCAGCAAGTCGAGATTGCGATGATATGAACGTATACAGTACGGTATCTGATATACAGTATACGTCGATCGTTAAAATCCAGGGCTACGTATGTTTGGCACAGACACGGAAGTTGCGCTTTTAGAACGTGCACGGCCCAAAACGGAGCTGGATAGGTCGATAACGGTCAACGACTCGAAGGCGTGTTGGAACCACGATGAAATTAGCATTCATCTTTTGATAAATCGATGACATGTGCGTGGAAAAACGGAGCACATTTTAAAACCGTTTGCACTCCAGATTTTTTTTCTTTCTTCCATCCGATTGTTGTTGTTATTATTGAATATCAATATTGGCATAATGCCCCTGCCTCGCAATGCCCTCATCTGTTAGGCGGCTTGCGTGGTTGCTTCAGGAGCGCACAAAAAATACACTCTCTAATTGCAGTTTCTACACATGTACAACTGCCAAAACTGCGTGTTGTTACTAGGGTTCGAGTATATAATAACACTTATTGAGCAAGTTGCTTTTCTGCGAACACAACGCGAGCTGTGAATTAGAAAGGAGCTAGAAACCGCTGATGCGAGGCTTCTGGTTAAAATCTTATTTAACTGAAATTCTGATCTCCCTGTACTTCTTAGTAAGCCGTGAATTTATCGGACTACTCGTGTTGTCATCTCTGGTAGCGCGAACAACAGTATTTGGCATTTAATCTTTCCAAAAAGTATCTAAATATTCAAAATTTGGAATTCTAAAAGTGCCTGGTACATGTAATCGTGACGTGGCTAGCAAGGATGAGACCGAGGAGTTGGATTAATACCTGGAAACTTGATACCCCAGAGACGTCATAGAGGTGTGCATCTTAGTCACCTCAAAAATCAATCACAAAAAATTATCAAATTTGTATTCATACGGTGGAACAGAGCCAATACGTTTCTCAGGGTTCCCCCAGAAATTTAATATTCAACTTCTCTGACTTTTCCAGGTTTTGAAAGAAATTTTCCTGACTAGAGACATTAATTGTCAAATTGACGTATGCCAATATTATCCGCGATTTTGCAAAATCGACATAGGAAAATTATTCAATATTTTGCAAAATTTGTCTTCAGAAAAGTTGGAATGTTATGCAAATTTGTGATTGGAAAAGGTTGGGCGTTCTTGAAATTTGTACTACGAAAAGTTTGAAAATATTACAAGTTTGTACTCGGAAGACGTGGACATTTTTGCAAATATGTACTCTCAAATAATTGCAGATTTTTACTGGGAAAACATATGGCAAATTTTCCGAATTTGTATTGGGAAAATTTTAAAAAGTTTGTAAATGGGCCCTGAGCTGCCCTGACTTTTTCACAATTAACCATTCTTCCCTGACGTTTCCATATATTTTCAAGTTGCCTGACTTTTCCAGGTTTACCAGTTCTGGGAGGACCCTGTTTCTTGCTGTTTTCCAATTTTTTTACTCGCACCTTCGTTATTTCCCTTTTTGAAATATTCAAAAATTGGCCTGGAAAATAATTTAGCGCATGCATGCATGCAGCAACTGAAAAGCGAACTAAAAATTAGGAAAGTCGAGCAGATTTTAGTCTCGTGACTTTTGTCATTAAAGATGAATGCGAAGTGATATTGGAGGGCCAAAAGTTCAACTCGAATTCTTAAATACCAAGAGTTCAATGATCTTCGTGCATGTTCTACGGATAATATGCAGCAGGCACCGAGAACATATAGCATCACTTTCTATACAGACTTCGGTGATATATATTTAGCTTCTCCGACAAATAAATAAGCACAAGTCCACGAATATTGATTTTTTTCCACATCCTGGCCGCCGCGCGAGCCTCGCATCTTAAATCTTAAATGCACAGGTAGGCCTAGGGGAGAAGTGAGCTAGAGTACAGTATATGGTATATGGCATGGCAACGTAACCGCAAACACATTCGACCAATCCGGTGCTCGCAGAAACGTCTTGTTCATCATGGGAGGTCGTCAACGGTTCTGGAGGTTACTTTGTTTTTTTTGTAAGATAGTCGAACGTTGGGGGTCTCACTCCTTTAACCCATGCATGACCGACCGTGCGCGGAGCCATTATTCCAAAGATTTCAAGAGGACATTCAATGCGTAGAATTATGCAATGCACGAATAGAGCATTGTACATTTTTAAACAATGGTCAAAATATATTCCACGTACACGGTGTCTCAGAAGTCTATACCCAGTATCGTTCTTCTGATATACAGTATACCAGTGGTGTTCATCAAGCTTCCGCAATCATTAAAAAAAAATGTCTGCATGTATGGATTGTAATGAAATTTGGCAGAGAAATACATGCAAACGTCATCTATTATTCAAAAAGGGAGGTGCGTTTTTGCCATCGTTGTGGCAGCGAGTGTATTTCTTGATAAAAAAAATCACCGTTCAAGCCTTCGGCATTTGTTTGAGACCCTCAACGGCCACTTCTCTCTCCATCATTCACACTTTCAACGTCCATTTCTCAACTGACCAATGCACTCACAGACCGAACGTTCTGGCATTACTCGGACCTTAAACGAGTCACGCATTTCTGCTCCTGAAATGCCTTCAAAAGTTAAAAAACGCTGCTGAGCCTTAACTATCTCCTCGGACTCCATCATTACTCACCAATTTTAAGCACGTGTAATTTTTGAAACGTATTTTTTAATGTTGAAATATGTTCAGGAATGATGGAAGAACTTTTCCAACAAGTTTCATTAAAATCCATATAGCCTTTTTTTAATGATTGCGGATACTTAATGAACACCCTTCGTTACATATATGTGCATCACATTCGGATTACTTTTCGAACACTTCTATATTAACCAATAACCAACATGAGAGGGCTTCGATTCATTGTTCGAGAACAACAATAAAAATAATAATTTATGAGTGATGTAAAGAAAAATCCGAAAAAAACAAAGGGCGCTTTTTATTTCAAAGATTTCAGAAAAAATCTTTGGAAATACGTTGGTAGAATGTAATATTTCTTTAGCATCTCTTTTATAACGAGATCCTCAATTTGGATACACGATAATGCTAAAATAAGACATCTTCTAAGGATGTGATGAATGCTACATAATCCCAGAAAGTATTCTAGAATCAGACCATACATGTAACTGAGTCAATTGCATCCCCTTTGGGCAATTGTCTTATTATTCTCGTAGCCCTCTCTCTCGTTCTCGTTGCAGTTTCAACACCCCACATTGGAAATATTTCTTGGAAATAGCCTTTGCCAATTCTAATTTAGTCGTCATGTAACCTGGCATGAGTATTTACGAAAGAGTTTGCTTTCGGCTGCGGGACTATCAGATACATGTACATAAATGTATATACAGTGTAGCTGCGAGGGTTCCGGGTTAATCCCGTATGATTTTTGTTTAAAAAAAGGATTATAGGCATCTGGCGTTGTTGAACTTGCGTCTATGAACGAACGGACGTGTAGCTGGCTGATAACAACGATTTCTTAACTCGAAATTGGTCGATATGCGTTGATACGCTTTGCTAGTACATGTAACTGTATTTTTTTCAAACATAAAGCCACTTGTTTTGGCAAGCAGCTTAATAAACTGAAACCCATTGCAACGATCGATAGAGTAGTAAGCACTGCACATAAAAAGCTTGCTGCAAACCACTAACACATGTCCACTAACTAATTCCAAGAATATGCCAGAAGGGACTGAGCTTCTTAGTGCATTATCTAATCTTATCATATCTATGAATTTGAATGATCGTGGATGTCTACACACATTCCGGATGAAGATCCTAGGACCTGTTTGACATGTACGTACCGTGCAAAAAAACCGGACATGCGTGAGGATTTACGTGGCACGTGTCTATATATTCCCACTTGGTGGTACAGTCATAAATAACACTTTACCCAAGACGTTTCAAGACATAGCAATTCATATTTTATGGAAATTTATGTTAATAATTATATGATGCCATACTTATAATCATGCTGGCGTGGATGCTGTCCGATTAATGCAACATGTATAACCTTGAATATTCCTAAAAAAAACCAATGTCGTCATGCTTGTGAGTATCTTAAAGATTGATCCTCATTAATACACTCGTAATTAAGCGTGATCATCCAAATATTAAACTTTCGATGTACAGTATTCAAATAATTCTATATTCATGTAGATGATCGTGTTTGAATAATTAAATCACGTTGTTTTTTGATTTTTTTATTCACTATACGGAACCCATGCGTGGAAATGGCATGATATAGAGTACAGTAGACGTACATGTATCAGAGTTGGGAAAAATTTAGTTGAAACTACATGTATATTATCTGAGTGTTAGTTGCAACTAGCAACTAAAGCTATAGTTCTTATTCGCCAGTTCGCAACTATTTTTATTTGTAAATTATAGAAATAAAAATAGTTGCCAGGATGATTAAAAACTATTGGTTTATTCGTAGTTAAACTAATATTGGACAACTAATAACTAATAATTCATTAATGTCACTTGAAAATCATTTGTTTGCTTTTCTGGCTACCTGAAGCCTGTAACAAACGTATTACGAGTATTCTGAAGAGCGACAAAATGTTTTGAGTTTAAAATCGAATTTTACGAGGATACGATATTGTAAACTGAATATTTGATAATTTTAGTTGCTCCTCCAACTACAAATAAAAAGTTATAAAAATTAATAGTGTACTAGTGATTAGCAACTAGTGTATACAGTTTCAATGGTTAGTTACCCGCAACTAATAATGAATAGTTATTTAGTTGTAAATTTAGTTAACTAATGCCCAACTCGGACATGCATATCCATTTCCATGTAAAATATCAAATAAACACAGTACAATCAAAGGAATGGATATTTTTCATTGGGTATATTGCATATGACTACTGTATACCTAACCTATACAGTATACCTCGAACCTGGTGGGTTAACGGACGATGATCGCATGACTAGCAATTAAATTATCAAAAGAAACCTTTCATGAAATCTAATTAAATATGACAGAACAAGGACGTTGACAAATACAAAGCAAACGTTAACGGAAACCCGTTAACGTTAAAATACAGCTACAAAAGTTCAAATAATGTACATGGATTTGAAATAAATTACTCCCCTCGGATGAATGAAATAAATTAAAAAAGTAACAACAACCTCAAGCTGTCAGAACTGACAATGAACATAACTTGCGCCGCCGGTTTAAACTGGTATAGGGTGATTAATAAAACAGAAATTAATCATGGGTTTATAAAAAAAATTAATCACGGGTTTATAAAACAATTATCTCGACGCCAGTCGATTCATTCCGATGACTAAATATTGTTTATAACGAGGTGATTAAGCCACGAGCGTGTGCTTTTAAGGTGTTGCTCATTTTGTTCTTCAAATGAAAATAGTTGCTATGCGGATGAGGGCAACAACAAAAAAAACATATCTCGCATCGAATACTAACAATGCTCGCACTTTTTGACACCAGTTAAAAATTTCCATATAGAAATATACAACCTTCATAAATCGTATTACAGCAGTCATCTAGCTGTCATTGAGCTCTTGGTTTGTTTTTAAAAGTTGGACAAACCCTGCAGGTCGATCGTCCTTCAAAACAGTGGAAAAGACAAGCACGCTTATCAGGCTTGTTGCTAAGTCGATGAATTCTAATGGTACTCTTAAAAAGAAATGTGCATGAATCATGAATGTGGGAATATGGTTAATAAATGGTTAATATATTAATAAATTATTAATAATAAGAAACATCTGGCCGTACAAAGGTCGATTTTTTAAAATTAAAAGCGCGAAACTTTAGAGGAGTGCTATACAAAGACCGTATCCACTGTTTCCCCCAAAACTTCAAATTCAACTTCTCTGAATTTTCCAGGCTTTTAAACAAATTTCCCTGACCAACGTCAAAATTTACACATGCCAATGTTATCCCCGATTTTGCATCGATATTTTGCATAATTAGTATGAAGTGTTTTTGAAAATTGCACACATTTGTATTCGGAAAATGTTTAAATTTTTGCCAATTTGTCCTCATAATCTGTTGAAAATTTTGAAAATTTCTCCTCGGAAACTGTTCAAACTCGAAAACAATTGAAAATTTTGAAAATTTGTCCTCGGAAAACTTCGCAAGTTTGTCCTCTGAAATTTTTGAAAATGCAGCAGATTTGTAATGACATTTTTTTCAAAAATAGTTTGCAAATGGGCTCCGAGATATCTGCGTAGAAGCATTAATTTTGGATTGTGACAACATTAATACGATGAATTTCCCTGACTTTTTTTTAAAATAATTCATTCTTCCCGGACTTTGCCAGAAATTTTCATGTTCCCTTACTTTTCCAGATTTTCCAGGTCTGGGGAAACCCTGGTATCTTCCCCAGATTTTATTCAACTTTATACAGGGTGATTTAAGCGTCTGGTCCCGTGGAAATACAGTAGATTGGATGAGATTTCTTCTCCTCCCCCCCCCCAAAAAAAAATCGAAATTGTGAGATGAAAACGCGAGTAAACTGTATTATTTGTCTCTATTGAAAGTTAACTATATTACATTACGTCAAGTGTGTTCAGATTCATATTTATACCCTCAACCTCATTCAAACTACATGCATTTCCATGGAATCAGATATTAAAATCACCCTGTATAAATAGCTCTTCTTTGTTTGATATATCAATTTGTAGACACCCTAAGTTTTTATCGATTGCAAATGTACGTGCGCACAATTTCGTGAGCGAAGTTTACAAGGTTGCAAATACAGTACGTCACTGTACCGTACGTGCATTATTACCCCCACTGAATTTTAACTTTGTTGATTTTGAACAATGGCATGTGGGAGTAGATACAGTGATTAGCGGTTGTTTTGCAAACCACGATTGAATTTATCTCGTCTATTTTGTATCTACGACCTACGACAATTTTCCAATACAGTATTATCTAATATCCGCAGTATTATATAAAATGAATTTAAAAGCGAGTCCTGTATTTCTTAAAAAACATTGTTCAAAGTATAAATGCAGTTTTCAGCATAAGATATATCTTCTGTTAATTTATCTTTAAAAAGCATTTCTTCCTGATCACTTAATCATTTCAAACGAAACTAAAAATGATGACAAATTAAGAGATGTGGACTAAACCATAAATATGAAATTATTTTTACGTGATTATTTATAACAGAAATAAAATCGTATAAATAAAACTCTTATACATATATTCCAAGGCCGCTTAAATCTTTTTAGATATATACCAGCAACAACAAAAAATCATCGCAATGTCTAATTTCATAAATACGAGCGTATATTTATATTCGGAGAAATATATACTGTATTTTAGAAATGTATCATAATCTTACGTTGTATTTTGTTACGATCTAATCATTCTGAGTCAATTGATAATTAATTTAATTCGCATAGAGAGTAGGCCTATTCTCAAAAAATGTGCCATTACTTATTTCACGATGAATTTCATCAAAACAAAGCACGTACTTATAGTGGGTGGATCACGTGTTTAAGAAATCGCCATCTTATCAATATTAATTTCGTTTATTTTCTTTTGGCAGCGGTTTAGGCCTCGATAAATGCCGAATTGACCCATATTTCAAAAAGGGCGTGAATGTCGTACGTGGCTCAAAATATTGATGGGGAAAATGTGTTCCAAAACATTGAGAAAAAGCGATAGTTATTACGACGTTGTTGACATCGTGGAGAAATCCATAGAATAAGACGTATTGATTTCCGATAAAATACCCATAACTGGTAATGTTAAGAAAAACGTGCAGGATTCTGCGGTGCTTTGCTTGCAGTATTTGTCAATGTACCGAGGCCTAAATCAAAAACGAACCAAATTCCAAAGTTGACACAGAAAAATCAATGCTCGTGATCAATTTGCCTGAAAGGTTTTATGGGGAGGAAAGGCTTCAAACACGAGAAATTGAATAGTTAGGCTCAGTTTCAAATGACCCCCCATTTGGTATGTTTTTTTTATTCAATTACTGTACATGTAGCTATATATAAGCCACTGCTGCCCCTTTATAATAGCAAACCAGCACTACACAAGAGCAATGTTTGATTGCCTATCTCCGGCCATCCTTAACACCATTCGGTTAATCCAAATACATGTACTGTACGTGCGTACGTAGCCAACGTTTTGTAGTAGCAAACAATGTAAAAATGATAAACTGAATTACGTACGAAAACGTATGTAAAGATATAATCGTTACTTTTGCCATAACAATCGAGTTCAAAGGTTTTTATGTGAAGGCTAATTATCATGGAAGTAAAAAAGGATGACGACAACGAGACGCTTTCGGATTTACCAAAAACGTATAATGACTTTGTATACGAATACTGTATATCATGTAATATTCAGTAAAATATATCAAAACATATTTGTATAGCGTGCCTCCAGTGTTGCGTGTAATTTCCGCAGATTCTATTATTACCAGTTATTCTACGTTGATTAACTTATATTTCGGGATCAAATACTGTACCATGTGAGGTTTACAAAGCACCGTGTGCTAGCTAATTATATTTATCAACGTGGCTCAATTTCGATATTTCTAGGTAAAAAAAAACTCTTTTGAACATGAATTATGCAGATCCATCGCAATATTACTATAGAGGTTTCTTCATTACTCCTTTTATGATAATGGATTGCGCAGCTTTTTTTTTTCATTAAATTAAAAATGTAATCTAAAAAGTCATAAGAGCGTCTCGCGCATTGCCATGGATAACTTTTCTTGTTTAATAAAGCCTTTAATACGCATATACAGCCGCGTAATACTGTATTCCGAATATTACGTGGAATATTTGTACCGAAACCATACGAGGAAATTGCGATGTAAAATAACTTATTTTTGACTACTTTCACTCGGTACATATGATGACAAATAGTTTTAAGTTATAATCATCGAAACAAGCTGGATGCAATATTATGTCGATTTCTCTAGTTTTATTTTGTGTAAATTTATGTTATGGTATAACATGAACACAAGTTATACCATGTCATACCAAATCCTAAGTAGGTGTTGTAAATTAGGGAAAAGTCTTAAAGACAACAAATAGTAATCAAAAAGCTAAAAAAACAGTAGAAAAATATTATACTTTTTTCATATAAAGTAAAAAATATATCAAATTTGACATATAGGTATACCCATATTATAATATCCGAATATAAACATATTATGTTTTATTAACGGTTCAGGATATATAAATAAATACATGTTTTCAAAATATAAATAAATACATGTTTACAAAATATAAATAAATATACTGTATCATGTATATGTTCATAATATAAAAATAGTGTTTTAGAATTAGAAAAATGCATTGCAGGAATATAAAAAATTATATATTTTTTAAAATTTCATATACATGTACATGTAATCAGAACATAATATTTATATTTTCATTACGTAATAGATATTCTTGACATAGCTTTTACATACAGTATAATGCAGTATACAGTATTCAGAATTTTAAAATTGATTATTGTATAAACAGAATATATTTTATGCATTATATTTTTCATACCTAAAATGTTAATATCGTATAGAAAAAATATAGAAAAATCGTATCAATTCGGTATTCGCAGTTTCAAATTCTTCCTCACCGGAACGAACCATTAAAACGGCTGTGACGTAACACGGAAAGTCTAGGGCCATTTCCCATTGTTCAAATTTCTTTGCCATTCCAATAATCCTGATGGTGGTTCGCACCCACCGTGGCACTAAAATCGATCAACGTCATATCCAAACAACGCACGTTGCCTAGCCCTGCGCACGATGAGTTCAGTGGAAATTTCCGCTTGTTTTAAAGGGAAACGCGCAAAAATTCAGTAAAGACGAACTCGCTCTTTGTCGATCACACCACGCGTAAATCTTCCCCGGAATGCATTTAGTATATGCAACTAATGCTACTTCTCACCATGAAAAATGGACGCCCGCAGCATTTCAATCGAAAATTACGACGTGGCTTTTAAGGGACGTTGTAAACAAGTTGCTAACGATATTATAAAGCTAAATACAACACGTACGAACGATTCGATAGAAATCTAAGACAACCGAATTTCTGTTTCGTCTCGCGTGGGTCGCTGCGTGATGTAACAACGGAGACGGAGTCTTTCTTTGAATGGTTATACAATAGGTCTGAAATTCCCAGCCTGGCTATTGTCATCGTAAAATCTGAGCACGAGAAAGCTAACAAATTACAGTGAAAGCCGCTTAATTCGGTCACGTTGCGGTTCCAGCGATTTCAACCGAAATATACGATAAACGTCAAAAAACACACCAAAGACTGACCTAACCGAAATAATTTACTCTATGTTTTATAAAATCATATATTTAATTGCATATACATGTATGTATTTACATATTTTTAAAATTATATTTGTTTTTTATATAAAAAAGTAAGTATAGTGTGTGATGTCGGTTGTCTGTTTGCTGCAACGGTTGAATTTCAATTTGCTAAAATATTTATAAAATTCATGTGAGTACAGCTGATGCATTAGATACTTACATGCACGCATGCGCGTTGTCCAAACGTGTCCGTGCTTGTACGAAAGCGTTATCGTAGACACGTGGAAAATATGATCGAATTATGCGATAAACCGATCGGATTAAGCGACTTTTTTTCATAAAGGGTATATAACGTAGGAAAAAAATCCGTTCTGAAGGTATTGATCGAATAAAATAGCTGACCGAATTAAGCGTGATCGAATTAACATGCTTTCACTGTACAGTATCTGGTAGTCCATCCGATCGAACACGTTCAATTAATGCACAACATCGTTCGATTTGGTAAAAATGCCGCAATTTAACGATTAAATTCTAATCTAGTTCCCTTAAGCCGGGGCCACACCGAAGCAAACAGCAAACAAAAACCACAAACATACGGAGCACCGTAGCGGAAGATTGTATTCTTTTTTGTTTGTTTTTTGTACGTAATGACGCAAAACGCGTCATTTGACGTATAGTGCCCGTATGTACATGTAGCTTGCTTACTAATGCCGGGTACAGACTGAAGCAAACAAAAAGAGTGTTTGTGTTTGCTATTTGCTCAAAATGTTTGCTCCGAAATTTCTAGAAAACAGAAAACATTGTGACGAAAAAAACTGTTTGCTAAAAAGAAAGTGTTTGATGAAAACATGCAGCTTTTTTCGTCAAAATGTTTGCTGTTTGCTATAAATTTCGGAGCAAACACAAACAGTTTGCTTCGGTGTGGCACCGGCTTTATACGTACAGTATTCACATTAAAGCCGGGCCGAATAATTGAATAATGAATGCGTGCATTGTTAACGAGCTTCCAAACCATCGTCGGAAATGCAATTTGATAAAAGGTCTACGGCATATGCCCTTTACACGTACACTTCCATCGGCTGAATTTTGATGAAAAGCGACCTAACGCAATTATGCATTCAGATTTTTGTTTGCTTATGCAAAACAGCGCTTTGCCACCGATGTCGATATAGATGCATGAGCTTCACCGTGCTGGCGCCATGAACTACTCAGCTCGATTTTGTTATATCCGGATGCATCCAATCACTTAAGCGTAGGGAGAGAAAGATTTGGAAATTGGTTTGGGCATAAAAGTTAGGATAACTTCTAGAAGACACCGAGCGTAGAAATTGGAAGAAAAAAAACAACAAAAAGCAGTTTCACTCGGAGCGACAATTTCATCGATTTATTGTACTCCACCAGTGAAACATTATGTGGAACATTAACAAACAGTAATGGCGTGTATCGAGCAAAGTTGCCGAGTGGTTTTTCTTGGTTTCTCAGAATCCCTCCGGACGAATGCTGGAATATACAAGTATATCCTAAAATGTTCCTATAATCCCATATCGTCATTCTCCACGTTGAAGTTAGGTCCTTCCCCAGCCACCTAAGTGAAATATTCCGCTTTTGTTACCGGTTTCAATCCCGGGTAAATGGGGGGGGGTGATTGGCGATGGCTGCCTGCTACAAAACCGACAACACGATTTATATATGCTGCCGGAGCTTCATTGGCTCCAGTTTATGACAGACTACAACGGCATTGCGTCCATGCTTTATGCTAAATAATGATGATAATGAATAGAATATGTAGAGCGATTGCACAGGTCATAACCAACAGATTGTACCAAAACTGAATTTCAATTACGTAAGCGACAAAGGTTTTCACGAGCGACTCCAAGTTTGGCATACAGGACAAATTATGTGTAATTTTCAACCCGCTATAGCCCGATTTTGCGCGTGGCAGAAAACGCGTAAAAAACATGGCTTAATTCGTATATAAATAATGTCGATCGAAATGTCAACAATACGCAAAATGGAGGTCTCGACGATTTTCTGTAGTTGGACAATCGCAGTGCCATCCACCCGTTTTTGGACACGGCGCATTCAGTGACGTCACGAGTTATAGCGATCTCTCGGGAGCAAAACTTTCAGCGTCACCTTGTTAGGGTCACCCGCCAAAAGCTAGTTACTCCCGAGGACTCTTCTGTTCTTACTGTTTGACTGTGCCAACAGTGAAACCATGTGCCAGCATCAGCTGTTGGTGTTCTTCTATCGCATTCCTGCGCCGCCACGCGTGTGAATGAGTTTTTGGCACACGGAATGCAAGCTGAGACATAAAACCGATTCATTTTAATTGGACGATAAAGCAGCTGAATCCAGATAGAGTTCGCTTTGACATTGGTACCCGTAGGGCGATCCCAGGGATTGAGGGCGCTTCCACTCGTGGAATATGATGAATTTTGATTGAACAATTTATAGTTCGAGAAAGCAATTTCATCGAATGTCATTCGATTACGTGTTCAATTTTAACAAACTTCATATTCCCGTATATTCCGAGCTCATTACACGTAATTGACAGCTCCCCCATTGCTGCAACACGGCGTGGCGTGGCGTACCTTAGTATACTGTACAAAACTGCGGTGACTTCAAAATGTAAGGATAACTCGTTGTTAGTTATAGGACACGCATAAAGCGAAACCCGCTTAATTCGGTCACGTTGGTTCCAGCGATTTTCACCGAAATAGGCGACGAATACCAAAAAACACGCTAAACATTGACCTTACCAAATAAATTTATTCCATGCTTTAAAAATACATACATGTATATTTAATTGTACAAAAGTATTTACATATTTTTAAAATTATATTTATATAAAAAAAAGTAAGTAGTGTTTGATGTTGCCTGTTTGCAGCAACGGTAGAAATTTACTTTTCTAACTTGCGCAGAAAATCCATCCGAGTACATCCGCTGATGCATTAGATGCTTAGATGCACGCATGCGCCTTGTCCTTGCTTGTACGAAAGCTGCTCAAGCTTGTTTCGCGCGTTTGCGTTAATGTGTAGACACGTGGAAATTTGATCGAATCCGTTCTGACTATTTTGACCTAATAAAATGGCTGACCGGATTACGCGTGATCGAATTAACATGCGTTCACTGTATTACTGAAACGTGTATTCAATGAATGGGTATAGATAACAATGCTATCTATATATACGACCACAACAGGACATATAGAGTCGACCTTTTGGAACATTATTTCTGAACTAACAATGGTGCCATGGCAGTGGCTACGAATTGATCCAATTTTATTCTAAATAGACGGTAGTTTGGAAATAAATACATGTATAAACTAGTATTGTTAGACTCGGCGTGAAATTGCTATTTTAGAGGAAAGAGCGCGCTCGTACGCAACAATTGCGCCATCCAAATGAGTTTTAAATTGAGTTTGTACTGGATCGAGTTTCTCGCCTCCAGCATCATCGAATTTTCGTACGGAAAAAAGGCAGAGGATGTTGCATGCCCCGAGAGCGTGTTTTTTCAGTCTAAAATTAAATGGTTTCGTTTAACTTTCACTTTCCTCGAAGAGGCGCCTCGCTTTTCCATCATTTCGACAAGAAAAACTGTTTTCTCAGATGAAAGGCAGCGGGTTCCACGAGCAGGCCGAAATAAACAGGTGATACTAGAAAAGGTCGAACATATTTTAGAGGTCAAGGAGACGAGGTCATGTACAACACCGAAAACGCTGACGGTGTACAATGTATATAGTACAATACGTTACGCTCATTTCGAGTCTGAGAAACCAAAATGCAAAAAAATTGAAACATTTCAAATCGAGCGGCGTGATGGAGATGGAATGATCAGAGATGGAGATGGAGATGGAGATGATCAGAGATGGAGTGGTTTTCGGAGATTTAATTATCTCCCCTTAATTCATCCTGTTTTTATTGTATTTTTTATCTTAAAGAGTAAACTGAAATAAAAAAGGAGGTTTCTTAAAGATGTTCTGCAGTCATCGTCGATGATACTGCTCTTGAAAGCGTGTACTGACATGTTATTCAACAGATTGCGGTTTGAAGGATTATAGAGTTAAGTCGGATTTTCAACAGTGAAAATCTTGCGACGAGGTAAACGCTTAATCGAAAATAAAAAATACGCCTACGTTTATCATGAAAAACAGCATCTTTCGCATTTTTTGTGCAAATAAAGAAGTCGAAAAGGATATTTCGAAACGAGAAAAATATAGCACGGCTCCATTTTATAAACATGTCCGTTGCAAAACCGGTTGCAACTTGTTTTGGCAGGCAAGTAGAGTAGGTTAATGCTTAAAATTGTCTATAAAGGTCAAGGACGAAATTCTCTTCCGGAAAAAACTTCCGAGTGCGTGCAATAACATCCGGATTCATAACGAGAGAAAGTTAATACTGCATTATCGCTTAGTAAACGTGTTTGAATTAATCGTGCGAAAAGTGTTCACGTATCACTCACCCGTGCAATAACTGATAAAATATACAAATTTTCAACAAGGTTTCCGATATTAATTTGTACTCGTGGGTCGTAAATCATTCGCAACCACTTAGAAGATTAATAGATTAACAAATATAACCATCAACTAGTCGTATACGTGTAGCAGTTTGCCAAACTCTTCATTTTTCTGCCACATTTCCCTTTCTCGAATGAATCTCTCAGACTCTTAACAAATTGTTCGTTGATGCGGAAGATTCAATTCGCCGTAAGTCTTTTTCTCTGAATTAAAACATGAAATAGAGAAATTAAGGATGCTCCCGCAAAAACATTTAAGTAAACTTTTTAGCTGAAACTTCGGCGATGAAAAAGTTCAATTTCGCATTCTTTGAAATAAGAGACATATTCCCCAATTCTCGCATCGCAGGGTGAATAAGCCTACAGTATTATAAATTAAGAAATCAGAGAAGATATATCGACTATATAAATCCTTCGGAATCGCACTTACAGTACATGTACAGCCAGCGAACAGCGATAAGAAAATTTACAGGCCGTGAAATGCGAAAGGATTTTCCAGCGACAAAGAGTATACTGTCAGCATTAATTTCAATTTACAGCGACTTAATTAACATCTCTCAGTTTCACTGGCAATCCTGGTTTAGGGCGCGGAAGAAAAGTTCCGAACGAAAGTCAAACGTCGCATTTTGAAACGTAAATGTCATTGAAAAAGGTAAATGGTATATGCGGGTTAACAAGTTAATACAGGCTGACTACGAAGTGTGTCCATTACGTTTCCGCAATCATTATTTTTTTTAAACGGCTGTATGGATTTTAATGAAATTTGGTAGAGAAATACATGTACACCATGTAAGCGTCATCTGTTATTTTACAAAAAATCCATTTTGGGAGATGTATTTTTGGCACCGCACGCGTTGTGGCAGCGAGTGTATGCCTCGCTCAAAAAACGTTTAAGACTTCGGCATTTGTTTGAGACACTCAACGTCCACTTCTCTCACCATATAGGCCTACTTCAAACTTATCTGTCCATTTATGAATTTTTCAATCCACTCATAGACCGAACGTTCGGACAGTACTCGGACCTTAATCAAGTCACGCATTTCTGCTCCTGAAATGCATTCAAAAGTTTAAAAAAAAACGCTGCTGAGCCACTATCTCCTTAGAAGCCATCTTTGCTTTCCAATTTTAAGCACTCGCAATTTTTGAACCATATCTTGTAACGTTGATATATGTTCAGGAATGATGGAAGAATGAATTTTTCGAAAAAATTGCATTAAAATCCAAACAGTCGTTCAAAAAAAATATGATTGCGGAAACTTAATGAACACCCCTCATATATTTCAACATTTTAACCACTGCAGGTGTATTTCTAATAGTCTCTTTAAGCGGAACCATCGAAAATTTAACGTTTGATTTTCGGGGGTCAAAAATAAACCACTTATTCGAACGTTATACACTGTATAACCGAATTTATGGTCCATAATTTCAGAGGTCTTTTTAACACTGCTCCGAACCTATTAACTTGTGTCGAATGTCGGATGGCCCGTTCCCGAAAATAGCACGAGTGGCTGTTGTTGTTTCTAAATGAAGTGTTTGAAAAATGGGCCGTAATTGTTTCGAAGGCACCATAAGTTGTAACGTAAACTAGCGTTATACCGGGGATGTTCCCGGAACATCCAGCCTCGCTCTTAACCCTGCGGTGTAGGAATTGCTACGCGGCATTGCTAAAAATAGCAGTCGCAATGGTGCCAGCAACGTGTTGCAGATTTTGCATTTCGCTGCCACCGATGCACGGAATGGCATCGTGCAATTTCAGACACGACCTTATTTCATGTTCTCTATCGCATTTTTGTGCATGCTGAACGTAATCTATGCCAAACGATTCCAGTTTTTGTCGTTGGGGAAGAAGAGAGAGATCTTAATCGTCCGTTTATAATTCAGGGTGCATCGCGACGCTAACTTTTTTTTGGGACGAGTTTCCAGTTTACATCATCATTTTCCCTCAGGCCTTGGCTTCTATTGTTCGCATTTACGCAACGTTTCGCGGATAAACAAACGTCATAACGCACGCTCGCTCGCGTTTCGATAACAAACGAGTATCTCGTTTTGAATCGGCTAAACCACAACGAAACGAGCTTTTCGTACAAACATCTCCTCCTTTGGCCGAGTCAAATGCAGGGACTCTTTCTTTTTTTTATCCTGAATCGGATGAAACGTTGAAAAACATCTGAATTTCAGATCTCCTATCATCCTGACGTCAATGCGAGTAGCATATATGTTTTGGCACGAACACACTACGACAAGTTCTCTTATTTTGTCATGGAAAAAAGAAATTTGGCTTTCTATCGTTTCGAATCCAGGGAACAAATACGAGGGGTCTTCATTAAGTTTCCGCAATATTAAAAAAAAAGCTGTATGGATTTTTAATAAAATTGGTTGGAAAAATTCTTCCATCATTCCTAAACATATTTCAACATTAAAAGACGTGTTTCAAAAATTACTCGTACTTAAAATCGGAAAGCAAAGATGTACTCCGAGGAGATAGTGGCTCCGTAACGTTTTTTAACTTTTGAAGTAATTTCAGGAGAAGAAATGCGTGGACTGCTTAAGGTCTGAGTAATGTCCAAACGTTCGGTCTACGAGTGGATTGAAAAGTACGTTGAAAGTGTGAAAGATGGTGAGAGAAGTGGACGTTGACTGTCTCAAACAAATAACCAAGGGTTAAAAAGATTTTTGAACGAGGCATACACTCGCTACTACAATGATTCCAAAAATGCAACTCCCAAAATGTACATTTAATAAAAAAATAATATTGGCTTCGGTCATGGTTAGACAACAACAGGAGGTGCGCCCATGGTTCATGATGATTCCTAACATGACAAACGTAAAGATAAAGTCCCCGATAATTTCGGTTGAACATTATGCGAAGTACAGGTGCATTATTACTTTACAGCATGCATTACAGGAAAGTTTTTTTGGTTAAAACTTTTGTACCAGTGATGCGAAAAGACACTTTTGTATTGTTCAAAACTCAACTGTCACTGAAGCGTCAAATACTTTTTTAACAAAACGTGAATGGTCATTCACCTTCGCTGAACAACGAATTAAGCGTTTATGACAATCTCTGGCCTCCATCAGCTTAACCCTCAGATGGTTACTTGGGGTCTATGCGACCCCCAGCGTGTACAAAATGCTCCACAGCACTTAATAATTTTA
>JAQGAO010001108.1:0-26560 GCA_034697705.1 Ommatoiulus sabulosus
GTGGCGCCACCAAGCACACTGACCATCACGCTGATATCAGCGTTCATTGTGCGTTCCAAAGCTGGAAAAAAGAAGCTAAAAACAAGCACGAAAGAAGCTGAAAGAAGTCAGTTGTAAAGACCCTTGTTATTTGAAACTTTTTTTTCCCTAAACTATAGCGAAATGCATATAAAAAATTGAAAGTATCGTACGATTGGGTGCGAGCACAAAGAACGCTTATCGCAGGCGCCTACCACTCGGCGTACACTAGCTCCACCATGCGCTTGACTTTTCGGACACGCCTAAAATTGCCAAGTTGCAGATATAACTTTCCCAGAGTGACGAAAAAAAGTTTCAAATAATGAGGGTCTTTACAACTGACTTCATTTAACCAACTTTAACGTTTTTATCGTCGCTCAAAAAATGATCTTGTACCAATCGATAAAATTGAAATCATTAGCCGAGCCTCCGACATTGTTGGAAACTCTTCTGCGGTAGAGCGCGAGAACAAAAGAGAATTTACGAGCGTTGGCTAAATTCATGACTTAACGAGTCTCGAACTTGTCTTTTTCTAAATGAACTAATTAATTATACGTCTAAAACAGAAAATATCGAATTCCTAGTGATTTGTAAATGCTTCTTCGGGCACGAAACAAGCAGAAAGCAGACTGAACATCTCGGAGATAAATATTAATTTTTTTTTTATATAAATTACGAGGGCGTTTTTTGTTTCACTTTTAGCATCGCGTTTCAGCGAGTGGAAGAACGAACCTCTAAATCATCGAAAACTATACGGCTTAAACGTGACAGCGTGACAAATGTCACGCCGTCGCGATGCTCCATATTCCGATGGATTTCAGAAATTTGCATAAAGAAATTGATGTGAAAAAAGTAAACCATACGTCGAAAAAGCAAAGAAAAAACCACCTCGACTTAATGAGCTGACTGTGGCCCAAATTTCGCGCACAGACTCAGACTCGGGGATATTTATCATCTCCGAAGACAAGGTCAGTGTTTTATCTTTCATTCACCTCTCTCGCAAAGTTCGTTTACTTTTTGTCTTATTGAAAACGAACGAAATGGACCATCCAATGATGTCATTGCGGATGAATGACGTCACGAGCATATCACGTCCGAACCCAAATAACCTCGATGAAAGAGACGTGTCCACCATTCTCGTTAGTCTCTAAAATAATAAAATAATTTCTATGGGATATATACAGTCGAACCCGGATAAGTAGAAACCCGATAAGTGAAAAAACCTGATAAATGTGAAACATTTGAAAGCTAATTTTGTGTATATTTAAGACCGGATAAATGGAAATCACGCCCTCGCAGTCTATAATGAATCTCTGACAGTAGTCAGTACGGTGTATTTACTTACAGCATTAAGATAGGGAAAATTCCCGCTTTTCAGTATGTCAAAATATTTGGCCACAGTGAATGCCGCACAGTGTACATGTGCATGAATTAAAATTTACCAGAATTGAAGATAATCGTGCCTTTCATTCTACACTATTAAACGCGGAGGTACTGTACTATATTAATCATCGTACAGTAAGTACATCATTCAGTATTATGTTGGTCAAAAACTTGAAGAAAATTTCAGTATACTTTTATCGATATTCCTGCTGCGATCAACATGTACATTTTACTGTTTCTCCTCTTCTATTGCTAGATCTTACTGCTGAATGTACATGTATTCGTTATAAAGCTTTGTTTATATGTTTTTTTTAATCAATAAATGCTCTTCTAAGAGATTAAGCAACACTGTATTTGACTAATCTGGGCAGAAACTGATCTAATTTGAGCGCATCACGCAAAAACCCGATAAGTGGAAAAAATTTCGATGCCGGGTCGATTTCCACTTATCAGGGTTCGATTGCACTTCATATGGAAAAGTGCCAGGACGCTCGATGTTCGTAAGTTGGGGGGTCGACTGTAATAATGTTCCTGGGCTAATTTAACCGACGCGACGAGATGGATTCCTGTTGACCTTTTCCAACTGCGTCGCAGCTTAATGAGGATACTGAAGATCGGCGTGCCACCGAGCACCGGTTCGATAAACTACATAAATTCATTCATGCATTCGAAATGATAATCGCATTTGCATTGGCGGCACGATCGAGTAGCACCTGAAGACAACAAGGAGGATTTCCTGCTGAATCTCCGGTGTCATTAAGGTTCTAAATTATGGAATCGCCATTATTTATCCCCGATCTAGCCGGAAGAATTTCAATTAGCGCTCCGCCCGTCGGGAATTCGAAACTCCTTCCGATCGAGTTTTAAAGCTTCCTCGGGCTTCTAAAGCAATTAGCACGGGCCTAAGAAGCGCACTGAGCAAAACATATTCCTACGCTAATTGCTTTTGATTAGACCTCATTACATTTTAATTCGCATCGAAATTTAAACCATCTGTCTCACTCGATGAAAGCCAGTCTGAAGGTCCTAATTGATTGCGCGAGCAGGCCTTTAGGCCCAACGCTGAAGCTTGTTTTGCGCACAAATTAAATATTCTTTCTACCATCATGGTGATCATCTAATTAGGCGAGTTATCTCTGAAAATCACTTCCCTGTAGCTCAGCATCAAAGATACGCATTCAAAGGCGAAGGGAAATTGCGCAATTGTGGCATATCTGGCATCAATCCCGTTGCAGGCAATGAAGTGAACGTCTCAAGAAGATACATCGGGTGCTGCCACCTGGAAGGCATGTCCCACACTCGAGAAAAAGTAGTCCCCTCAACCTCAACGTCCTTGAGGCATGATCTACAAATAGGAATTTCGAATTCTGAAGATGCTCTCTTCATTGAAGAATTGAAGATGTTCTCTTCGTGTACATAGCCGAGCATGTAATTGGGGTGCTCGGACAGAATCTCGGTAGATTCCGAAGGATGGACCTCGACAGATTCCGAAGGATGGATCTCGCCATAGTCCAAAGGATGAATCTTCGCAGAAAACGAAAAGATGAATTGGTTTGAAGACAGCGCTAATCTAATTGATTTTGCACACGTGACTTAATTCACGACCGCCAAAGAATCTGCGTTAGATATAAAAATAATAAAACTAACTAAAAATCGCGGAACCAATGGGCGAATCTCCCGCGCTCGAAATAATCTTTTCATATACTTTGAGGAAACGTTCAACCGAACGTTTTCCAAGAAAAAGGGAATCTATATTTAAAAAAATATCATGGAAACTAAGATCTCATTATTTAAAATACAAAGCTAATGTAACGAATGTTGGGAGGGGGGTGACTAAAAATAAAACTACTCTGGTATATCGCAAAATAAATATGCATGATAAACAACTTGTATTCCACGTCACGGTATCCTAGGGACGAGGGCACGTACCTTTGCCAGGGTTGTCGGAACTGCGAAACACGGTTCCATTTCTCGTTTATTTTTGAGAGATCTTCGGATCAATAATGCAGCCGTATTACTTGCTGCACCTCTATTCCGTTTCATCCGCTAGGATTATGTTGTTGCGTTACCTCGGTTTCAATTTTCGTCAATTTCGGTCGGGTTGCTATAGCCCACCCACCGGCGCACTTCCACCCGTTTTGCATAGAATTGCCGGAAATTTCTCCTCCGTGGCTTTGCCGGGCAACTCGTGGTGATTTTCCCGCGAAAAACTAACTTTCACGGTTGCCATGCCAAATGCTAGGTTCGAACAGGAGCCACTGATCCGCTTAGGGAGTTTTCGGGAAAAAAAACCTGACAATTTCTAAAGTGGGAACGATCCAAGGTCGCCATCTCGCCTGCCCCCGAGGATTTGTTGTCCGGGCAGCACATGCTCACTTTTTGACAACCAATGTGCGCTTGTCTATTTGTTTTCATTCGATTAAATGACTCGTGACGAGGGCCGGTTGCCGGGATGGGGGTGAAACTTCTTTGCGGGCTGGTGTTCGGGAAATAGAAATACATTGACTATACTTGTTTAAACATCGACGAAGTCATAGAATGATGATGAAAAAAGCCAACTCGTTGCATTGTAATGCCATTTAAGTAATTGGAACTTGTTTGCCATATGCATTGGAGTTGTAACTAGAAATTGGCTGCTGGTTTTAGCCAAACATCGATGTCGGTTAAATTCAGCCGAAACGAATATAAAATTCCTATTACAGTGCAAAAAGCCGCTTAATCCCATCAGCCATTTTATTCGATCAAAACCTTCTAGACGGATTTTTTTCCTATACTGCCCTATGTTTAAAAAAGCCGCTTAATTGCTGATCATCTCATCACTTAATTCGATCAAATTGCCACGTGTCTACATAACGCAAACACGCGAAACAAGTTTTAGCAGCTTTCGTATACAAGCGCGTACACGTTTGGAAAACGTACGAGCGTACAAGCGTGCATCTAAACATCTAATGAATGCATCAGCAGCTGTACTCAGATGGATTTTCTGCGTTATTTAGAAAATGAAATTTCAGCCGTTGCAGCATGCAGGCTGCATTTTTTTTAAACAAATATCATTTTAAACAATACATGTAAATACATACTGTATATACGATTAAGTATATGTATTTGTAAAACACGTACAGAGCAAATTATTTTGATCAGGTCAATGTTTTGCGTGTTTTTAGACATTCACCGCTTAATTCGATCATATCGCTTATTTCCATCAAAATCGCTGGAACCAACGTGATCGAATTAAGCGGCTTTCACTGTATAACAAATATCGTGAAACATATGCATGGCCCCACATCCTGAAGCGGGCCCCCAGGCCGGACTCTCTACTTACAGGTTAACGGCACCGTGTTGCTCTGTAGTATTTTGGTTACAATATGCCAGATTAAATGATGACAAAAAAGTAATATTTACATGTATTAAAAGTAATGCAAAAAATATATGGACCAGTCACACCTCCTCCTCCCCCCCTCCCCCCAAAAAAATCCCGAGGTCAGAGTCCAGACACCCCGTCCCCCTCTTTTTGTGGGGGCCAAGCTGGCATGCATCATAATCTTCCCCGCTTCAGACGTGACACAACTCAACATTTTCTCTCTTTGAGGTAATGCAATTGTTTTAATGCATGATAATGCATGATCATATAAAGTGACAATACTGGCGTGTCATTTAGTTAAAACTATGTATAGGCTAACATGCATGGTTTTTACTGAATATTGATCTCACATTGCTCGACACCAGTGATTGAAGGTTTTGAGTGGTCACTCTGGAAGCAGGGATGCGATATATTTCTTAAAAAGGAAGAAGAATGGACAGATTCGATGTAGGCCTACTCCTGATGGAAAATCGACCTTTTAAAAAGTGTATAATACACATTGAAAGAGAAGAGATTTACCCCTTTCACGAACCGTCATGCACGCATGGAAAAGTATTCAGAAATTTCTATAATGGACTGTACGTCCATTCATGATGCCATGGGATGCATGGTCATATACCGGATGTACCAAAAGTGAATTTCCCGTATAAGTAACGTAATTACGAAATTGGCTGAAAACAGGCTATAAACAGAGGTTTCCATCTTTTAGACACAAAATGGCAGACTTCATCTCAACCCGTGATTCAGCAAAGTTTGAACCTTAGCTTTAGGTTTTCGTCTTCTGGGGGTCAAATTAAGTTTAAATTTGTTCCTTTAAATTCGTGGAAACTTGTTGGGCTGTAGTCTGCTAAGCTTTGTTTGACCATCCCTCGAACTACGATGTCGCTTGACGTTAGATCAAGTGACCTTGGAAACCCAATCAACAATGCCCCTTTCCAACCCATGCGTCGAAAATGGTACTCAGAAATGCTCGGACATTCCTACCATGATTCAGATATAATGTATTGTGAGGAGGTGCATCAACTTACACCTATTGGAAATAAATTAAAAATGTACTTAAAAATATTTTTATCTTAATTAACGGACGGTAATTTGTTAATTGACGGCAAATCTGGTCATTGGAAATTGTTAATATGATGGTAAAGCAACTTATAACCCACCCTGTATGTCTTTTTCCTCACAAGTATAGCGTTTGGAAACAGGACAGTATCGCATTAATATACATGTGCATGCATGATTATAATTTCAAAATAAATTTCTAGCATAAGTGATATACATGTAAATGCCATTAAACCTCTTTCCATGTCTTGTATAACTAAAGACCATGCACTTAATAATTCACCGGCTTTTAAAATCATTTCAACATTTACTTGTCTGGGGTGTTTTAATGTAGTTCCTTGTTTTATTCACGGGTTTGTGAATTCTGTTTTTAATTAATACATGTATACTGTACAGTACGGGGAACGGCTAAGATAATGGAAAGTTTTAGGATAGCGGAAGTTAACCGTTTATGCTACGTTATATCTTTAACGTCTCCAATAGCGTTCAATTTTACGGGAAAATGATAACTCTATAGTTGGACACGTTATCCAAAAAAAATCCCGAATTGGTTAATCCCTATAGAAGGCGAAATGGCTGATTAGCGTAGTTTCAATACAACTCGCTGTCGCCATTTCGAAAACACCGATAACGTATTGAATAGCGTGTCCCGCTATACGGGTGAAATAACGAGATTACGTCACGTTAACCCCTTTACGTTATTGCAACGTCAGTCTGCGCATGCGCATAAACGCGGTCACGTGAAAATAAAGTTAACATTTTTCAGAAAAAACGATATCCTAAAACTATAATTGGTAGTTGATTTGATATTATTGAATCTTGACCATTTCCTACGAAGCTTAAACTCTGCTTTGCCTTTGACATGTACAATGAAAAAAACTTTTGGACTTCTTCAAATTCTTGTGGATTAATTCAAATACTTTTCTTTGGAGTAATGAATACCTTGGCTGACATTCTCCTACCAACAACGTTTACAAATACTAAACGCAGAAACCCTAGAAGTCCGTGGAGTCAAAATGGATCTTCGCAGTTGTTACAAGTTTTACAATGACATAACATTTTCAGGTTTGTCCCTGCTAAAGAAAAGAGAAGCTAGCAATATCAATCTTAGGTGCCACATAAGGCAGTTACTCTCCGGGTAGGCAGGATCTGAAACATGTTACCATGCATCAAAAGTTGTAACGGCCGCCACACCATCAGAGTTTAACTCTCAGCTGCGAGCTCTGCGTATATCGGACTATGTAAATTTTGTCTTCTAATACAATGCAAACTAACCTGTATGAACACTCACTACACTTTAACTACCAAATGTAATTCTGTACTAACTAATCTATGTACTGGGTAGCTAGGTGTAAGAGATATATACTGTGAGTATCCTATCTATTCCATTTCCATTCACGGAATAAAGCTATTATTATTATTATTATTATACAGCTATATACTATATATGTATCATGATACATGAATATTATACCAAGAAAATAACCCAACGTTTTTTTCTAATTGCTTTCAGTCGATATATCGACCGTTGCACCAACTAACGCGTCATTCTTTGAAGAAAAAAAATAGATGCCATGGAATGCTTTATTGTGTGTGGTATTGATTCGGACGCTGAAATCCAGCATTGGCCGAAATAAACAGCGCTTAAAAGCACGTTAACCGCAGTTTCTGCACGGGAATTAATGAGGTGGACTTCCGTGTTTATTCGCCCATAAATCACGTGATGATGTCCAGATTTTTTGCGATTGCATTATTGATTTTAATGGCAAATATGAAGCGCCCTTTGCAACGCTCATTGTTAACTGTTGTGCCTTTCAGTTTCGAAAACGTTAACGCCAGTCACGATTCAAAAAGTTTACCCCATTGTACTCGGATACCTGAAAAAACTACTCAAAAAAGTCGATTTCAATCCCTCCTGAAGAGCCAATTCTTCGCCAAGATTGGTGTTTGTCGACAGGCTGCAGAGTTTTTCATCCGATGTAGTTTTTTTGAGAAAAAATAAATAAGAAAAAAATCTTCAAGAGAAATTAGTTTTCATCGTGTTTGCCCGTATATGCATCGTTGCCAATATATTGATGTAAAACCACGAGAGATTACCGTAAAACTTGCGTCAAGAATTTTGTAAAAACGCATTTTATGGTCGAATTGAAAATCGACAAATTTTTAAAAAGTATTTCAATTAAACTTTTAGTACTTTTTCATTAAAATACATTTACGCTAGGTTGACTTGAATTTCTATTTGTTTAAATACTTCTATGAGAATCTATACATTTAAATGTCTTCTAAAGAGACACTTTACCGAAATGTTAAGTGGAGCATGGATGTTTGTTTTTATAATAATGTTTTTTTTAAATAAACGAAAATATGTATATTAAACACACTTTTCTCTTTGGGCAAAGCTGCATTCACGTTTACATTGGGATAAAAAGTTACATCCACAAACAAATCATTTTTATCTCAAGAAATATTTTTCAAATTTATATCATTGCAGGTACACTCTAAGAAAAAGGTATACCAAATAGAACCTTTTGAGATTCTTACCTTCGCTACACCAGGAGAACCTTTTTAGGTACTTCGAAGAACCCTAAAAAGGGGTCCTATATCGAGAACCTTCTAAAAGGTTCCAAATACACAAATAAGGTTCAATACACTGAACACTTATAAAGGTTAGTTGTAAATGGAAAAGGTTCAATACATTGAACCATCCTAAGGATGATTTTGAAAGGCAATCCTTTTTTGGAATATTTCAGTTCACGAAATCCTGATCAGTATCATCCATTCCGAAGTAGCTATGTGATTGCTATGTTTTCATTGGGAAAACGAAGTGATACTAGCTAGGCTGATAGGCCCGTAATGGTGATGTGGTCGCCATTTTTAGTTAAGGTGCTTCGAAGCCCCTTTATGAAAAAAGAAGGGCGGAGTTTTTCCGAAGAACCCTGAATGAACCTCACATTTTTTAGAGTGTAGGCTACTTTATGCAGTAATGATGGCCGATATCGACGAAACAATTACCAAATTTCTTCAGATTATTGATCATTTAGGGATCAATATCCGCGAGCGATCCATCGTTAAGCTCTCTAAGGGCTCACATCATTTTGGTGCATCATTGGCACTCCCAAATTCCCAATTTTTTGCAAATTCCTCGCTGGCCACTGAATTCCACCACTGAAGCAGATTAGAACAAGGAACAATATTTCTTGCAGAGCCAACAATTAAGGGTTCACTTTGTTGTTCAACATTATTATCTAATTTGCTGATTTGTTCCAGGATTTGTGATAGTCACAGCATGTGTGATGACCTTCGAGGCCCGGGACAGTTCTGCTAAAATAGTCCCAGCTCGCTTTCGAAACAAACTCGTGATTCACGAAGGCACTTCCGCTTCCAACGGTCACCCAACCTCGCAGCTGGACGAAGGCAAATCGTGGGACAAGGCTTCGACCTCCCTCAACGCGCCATCAGGCGGTGATCTGGAGGACTCCGACCGCCACAACATCACGCATTCCTTCCAGCAGTTCAGCAAATACGTGCAAGACAGCATCGATTCTGGAGAATATCTGACTGTGCCCCTCAGCACGCTCCTGAAGCGTTCCCCTTCTGCGCCAACCTTGCTAACTGAACTTCACAAGCAGGTCTTCTTGAGCTACGTCACCAGCAGCAGCCCACGCAGCGACAACCGCAGTCTCTTGGGCAATCCGGAAGTGAAAAGGCTGCAAGTGAACCTCCGGACTCGCCAAGCAGTATCGGTTGATAATCCCAGAGCAACTTATTACGGCAACATGGAGAACTCCAACACCCACACCGACATGGAAATCGACTCCAGCGTCCCCAAGACGGATTCCGAGGCCTCTCTGACCATGGACTTGCACTTGCCAGACTGCTCCATCACCCTCACTGTCAAGGATGAATCGAAGCACGGCAAGCAGGCCTCGGTGCCTCCACAAGTGAATAATGTGAGTGCAGCGGAAATCGGGCGTCGGGAAACCAGTAGGAGGCGCCCCCTCCTCAGGCAAAGCCAAGTGGAGCTTTGTGACAGTGACACCGAATCGAGCCCCATGGAGTCTTGATTAAACCAATCGAAGACATGATCATGAACCTGGCCAACAGGCCGCTCGGCGAAAAAGGTATATGTTTGGTAATTCTTAGAGTGGGAAATTAGCGGAAATATTTATCAGATGGCAGCGAATGGACATTTGATGCTGGCACATCACCTAGTTTAGGCACTACATTCGTTGGCTGGGCAGTGCCCAAAACCCCCTTTCTCAGAAAGGCGTCAGTCAAAATTTCCTTACATTTTCAAAAACCATAGTAAACGACTAAATCTGATGTCTTTCAACAGTGCAGATATCTTCAGTCGTCTTTCAGCACCTTCAGCCCAATGAAAGAGTGAAGAAAATCATGTCGCAAGAACATCAACAAAAAAATCATGGCCAGAAATCTTGACTTCTGCCACCGGAACATCAGCAAAAAATCATGGTCAGAAATCTTGACTCCTGTCACAAGAACATCAACAAAAAACCATAGCCAGAAATCTCGACTTCTGCGCAAAGCTGCATGCCGTGATAATGACAGCAATCAAAAATGAGATGGACAAGCCTAGTTAAAGACATCACTTGGACTCGCAATTTCTAAGCTCAACAATAAATATCCCCCACCAGCACTCACTTTCACAAACCACGCCAGTAAACCACTTATCTTAAAAAAAAACTTATCCGGCGTGACAGTACATCGTCGAATTTCCAGAAATCATTGTGCCAGTATTACATTGCTATTTCTTGAAACCCAAATGCTCAATAACTTTTAAAACGTTAGAGTAAAGCGCGCCACTGAAGCATGTTACATGCCTTTTCCATAAAATACTGGAACGAGTCTTTTGCTATTGCTGGCGACACAGTGCGGAGGAAGGAAGCTACAGGAACTACCTGAATATCAACAAGATTTTTACGAAAGGATTCAATTATACGGCTGTTTCTTGAAAAAAATAAATGCTCAACATCCACTAACCCTAAAAGCAACGCCCACTGATCCATCACCAAACTTTACTCATCTAAAGAGTTAGTCAGAACGCGGTAATTGAAGTTATTTCCAAAATACCCACCCCAAAAATATATAAAAGAAATATTACCTCTCAATAGCCATGAAACAACGACCTCCGATGTAGTTCCGTGCATTTACAAAATACAAATGCACCTAATCAGGTCCCTTAATTTAATCAGTTGAATTTGAGAACAATCTAGATGAATCCTTACTCTTCAGCCACCGTTGATGCGGGTGGAATACTGTCTCTGAAATCTGAAAAATACAAGGATATTTTAAGACTATCCAAGAAAATAATAATAAGGAATAACACCCGGATAGAAGATGGCTTATAAGCTTGAAACCAACAAAAAAATTGCCATTACTTCTTGTCAGAGGCCAGACATTGTTGCTACAGGGAACAGTCCTCTGCAGCATCCTGCTACCTCTGACCGCGCCTAGGTTTCTTGTTCAGAATCCTCGTGCTTGTTTACTGCTGGTCAGGAAACTATAAAAAAAAGATGGTGATAGTCCAAACGTCACATTGGATCGGTTGGTCCATCGCCCCAACCGCCAGTAGACTAAAATGTTTGCTAATTGCTCTTTTTTGAATGTTTGGAAGAAATTCTGATTTTGAATATATTTTTTTGCAATCAAATGTCGTAGCGTGGATCGATTTTGTACGATTTTTGGTACCTACCACAGCAAGTATTAGTGGATTTCATAACTCGTTGTCTCCACCAATTCCGTTATCAATTTACTGTCAATTTTCACTCGTCCACCTTTATAAGTACTTACCTATGAATATGAATCGTAACTTTGTCGTTCAATTAATTCTGTTGCTACCCCTCAACCAGCAACGAATTATTTGCAGCAGACAATCGTCCCCCTAACACCTCCGTTTTGTTGTTTTTATTTGTGATTTGCATTTACATTTACGATTACAGACATGTTGTTCTTTATAACCCTACAATCCGTAACTGCTGCACCCTAAAATGAGCCATTTTTGGACTTTTTCTGCCACCAGAAAAATCCATTCTCGAATAATGTGTCAAATTTCATGGCTCCTGGTGGTTGTTTTCCACAACTATAAAAGTTAAACAGGGCCAGCAAACTAATGCATGCCTAATTCTTGACTTCCAATTTGGCCAACTTCCCACGTCGATCCAATCAGCGGATCTGATATCTCTGCAAAACTGTTGTGTATTTTGTATTCTTCATTAAATATCTATTGTTTGTATATTTTTATTCTATGCAGTTGGCATTTGTTTACGGTGTAGTCAATTTTAGCAGTTTGTGACCAATCAGAAGCATTCAATTTCCACGAAAAAAGTACTATCACCCAAGAAAATTTTCTTCATCTTCAACGAATCTACATTAATAATTCCAAATGTTACAATTATTGTGTCAAATGTCAATTATTAATATAATGGATGAAAAGACGAGAAATTTGGCATGAGTGAACTTGGAGAGCACTTTTCAAATTAGTCCTACGATGTCCACCTATGGTCTATTTGACCCAAAAAAAAGTTGTTACACATACATGCGTATGTGTTATATTTATACAAGTATCTAAAGGAATCCGTACACGTTCATTAATAATGCCATCAGTTATAATGGCATTACCCCCAAAAATTATGCATCATTCACTTTCATTACTTTTCGTTCTTAAACGATAATTTTAAATGACAATAATTTTTGCCTATACACACGTATCTGTGTATGTAGTATGGATTTTTCGCATGCGCGCGCAGGTAGTGGCACAAGTTTTATATAAATATCAGCCTATTCAATTTTATGAAAAGCCAGAAGCATATTGCTTTTAAAAGGGAACTGCACACGTCCATTACTAATGCCATCCCCTATAATGACATTACCTCCAAATATGTTGCATCATTAGCTTTCAATAACTTTTCGATCTTAAACGATTATTTTAAATTACCCACTTTTTGCTTATAAACACGTATCTCTATGTACTTTATGGACTTTTCGCAATCTTTCTGCGCATGCGCGCGCAGGTAGCCAGAAATCACGAGTCAGAAATGCGTAGCTCGTGAAATTTAAATAAAGAGTAGTTACAATGGGAAGGGAACCAACATGGTCAATACTAATGACGGTATCCTTACACGATCATTCTTAATGTCACTTTCAGAAGGTAATGACAGTATTAATGACCGTATAAAGTTCCCTTAAGGATGGCATACTAATTACGAACTTACAAAAATGTTTTTTATCGAGGAAATATTTCATTTATTTGGCCTAAAACAAACTGTATTGTCATCCACAAAAAAATAAACTCGGTTGAAACCAAAAGGTTATGCAAATTGGATACATTTTGACATATGTTGCCTACTCATTATTAAAAAAGGTGAGCCATCGTCCACTTCCGGTCGAAAAGTCGATGGCCTACTTCCAGAAAACTTAATTTTTGCAAATATAACAGTACGGGCCATAAACCAAAACAAATATCTGACAACTGTCTCAAATTTTAAAGAAAATCAAAATATTGAAATCAACATTATGAAGATTTTAAACTTTTGGGTTCACATTGACCCCAAGGTGGCCATCAAAGGGTCAAATTAAACGGTTTACACAGTACGTGATGTTATCAAATTTGAAATGTGTTCTAGTAAGCATCGCCAAATTGTCTCGTGTTTTTTAATCAAGAAGTCGACTATGTTTAAAGCAAGGTATTACAGCGTGTTAGCTAAAACCATTAAGTTTTAGGAAACCTTATGGACATTTCAGCGAACTTTAATCCCGAAAAGCAATAACGATTAATTCCGTTTCATAATCCTACATATGAAATGAAAAGAATTTTGTAATAATAAAATACCAGTAATAAAGGCTAGTTGAACATTTCATTTTTGAAATGATAGAAAGTTAACAATAGTGCCTCTAAAAGTCAAGGAAAAAATCCTAAAAAGAATCAATCACAACAAATTTGTAACTTGCCACTAAACTATGAAAACTCCTGAAACAACAGTACTTCTTGTATAATTCGCAACTTAAACTTCAAAGAGTGGAGACATTTTAAGGATATAATGCTTTATTCATTCAGTATTCCTCTTCAATAGTGCATTTTAAAATTTTGCTGGTATCGAACGTACGTCATCAACACTTTATATGATAATAAATAAATTTCAGTTACAATTTCATCATCTTCTCGTATAGTTTTTCATAGTTAAAACACTTTATTTATACTTGATGATGCATATAGCATTGTGTGTAGAATGTGAATCTAAATCTCCTTAATCTTCTTGGATTTATCAGTGACTGTCAGATACAACAACCAGTAAGATCAACGAACTAATGCTCGACTGATTTAGTGAAACATTTGACAAAGTCTCTATCATGTCCCTAAACATGTAAGAGTACAGACATTTGTCCTTCAACTCATTTCAGAAAACTTTAAAAAATGTGAGAAAATTTAAAGGTTTGTTAACTTGAAAGTCTGTTTCATTATGCCTAGTGCAGATCAACGAAACATTGCTGCAAAACAGTGTTTCTACAACAGTTTCTTCAATTTTTTTCACAATTTTGTTTCACGAAACAAATACACAGAAATATTATTGTCGCAAAATACTGTTTCATGGCATATTTCTACGACCCATCCAGTGTCGGTCTAAATCAAAGCGGAAAAAAATGTTTCCGAAACATTCTAGTGGCGGCGACGCGTCTACCGAATGCACCACACTGGTGAAAAATTGATAGAAACATGTTTCTGCTCATCTGTTGCAATCGAGGTAGAAGCGCCACGATTAGAATGTTTCGGAAACATTTTTGGTACATGCTTTTGACATTTGTTAGGGTGCTGTTGTCTGCATATTCACTCGCTCTCATGGTGTCCGCCATTTTGTTGGCATGGACGTGTTTCGTTAGTGTGGACTAAATGTTTCCGAAAAGAAAGGAAGTTTGGAGAAGACAAATAAAGAAGAAATAAATGTCCGGAAAGAAAAACTGGCTGAGCTACCTTGCATCTACAAATCAGTAATAATCCTTTTTGAAAGTAGGCAATCTTGCATGGCTCGAATGTTGTAAGTGATTGCCTACCCTTAAGGGGCATTCTAAGTGTTTAAATTTATTGCACAGCTTTCCGCCACTTTCGCTACTTAGCATGTTAAAGTTTTTAACTCAAACATGGATTGTGACAAAATTCAAATTTTCAATTAAACTGAATTGCAGCCAATGTTCATTTCAGTTGTTTGAAATTTTTTTAGAAACATATTTCCGTTTATCATCTGCTGAAACATGTTACTGTTCATCATCTGCTAAAATATGTTTTGAAAACATTGGGTCCACACCTACAAAACACCTTTAATTGCAAATCAAACAAAATGGCGGACACCTTGAGCGCGAGTGAATAGGATATTTGGGCTAAACCAGTGTTTCCCAAACTTTTGTGCACTGAGCAAAACGTTTTGATCAAAAATTTCATAATTACCCCCTCTATTAGAGCAAATATTTCAAGATTGCTTCCTATGCAATTATTTAATTATTGTCCCTCCCCCAAACATAACATCTGTCAAAAATGACATATTTAGTATGAAATTTTTATAAAAAAACTATGAAAAAAGAAGTACATGTATTTATTTTATAATCAAAAATAAAACCGTTCGAAAGTATGAATCTTTATGCAAAGGTCTATCAATTTGTATTGTTTCCTCTCTAGCAGCCTTTCACCAGGTGGCCTACCCTTGCCCCCTGTTACCCCCTTGCCTTCCATTGCCCACTTTGGGAATCGCTGGTCCATCTATCCATTATTTGGAAACATTACAAAAAAAATCATAAAAATAATAAATCCTATCGCTCTTCAGTGTGATTAGTTTGTTCAGCATTCCGGAACTACATGTATAAATCACTAAAAAATCCAATTCCTGCTATTTATTGTGCCCATGAAACTGTTCATGAATGACGTGCAAACAAATTCTGTTATAACCATATAGAAAATAAGGGGACATGACAGAGATAAAATAATAGTCAAGTGTGTAACTACATCAACTTGTGTCTATCGAGGCTTTTAGTTTCTGCCCACAAATTCAGAGATTTGGATCAGATGTTTATGATCATGCGATCATGACATGTATCAGTGCACGAGTCTCATGACCTCACACAATGCTGCACAGCATCCATCTTGTGTTGACAAAAGCGCTGATGTTTTGCCTTTTTATTAACACGGCTGCATGTAAATAATTTCATTTGAATGTGCATTAATTATTCAATGCGTGGGCTATCTCTCGTATCCGGTCATTTTTTGAGACTACACTCTGACATTCGACCATTTTTGAAGTGTTTTTTTTTAATCGTTACTTCTATATTTTACCATATCTTACGCTCGTATTCACCTTTGACCTTTTTCCGCTCCCAATAATGGTGTGTAACCATGTCGTTTTTACCATTGTACCTATTTTACGTTGACTGCGTAATAAAAACGGGATATCAACCCCAACGTGCTTACTGAATGACCAATTCGAAGACTTGAGTCGTCTCTCAAGTCACGCAGATTTTCAACTCGGGATGAACTTTCGCAGGTCCCAGTCCTGAACTCGACCCGCAAAGTCTCGCCTTTTTCTACGAGAATTCATTTTTTTTAAATCGTAAATAACGCGTTCCAGACAACGCTGCTCACCCTGTATCTGTCAGTTACACATTTACATTTTTGTAGAAATGTGTATAATTTAAAAGAAAATACTTCTAACATCTTAAAAAGGACACTGACCTTGAGCTAGGCAAATAGAGGAAACCACGTGCTAACTACGCAAAAGTACCCCCGAGTTATTAAAATATTTTTCATGTATCTCACAGATATGGCGCGAGCAACGCTGTGTTAAAATCAGGACAACGATACACGATGCTGGAGAAATTTTTGAAAATTTGATTAGATAAAACCACTTTTATGGCATTTTGCCACCGCATCTTCCGGAAAATCGTACCAGCAAGAGGCCTTTTTTGAAATCTTACCAAATCTTGTTTTATCCTTCAGTGCCTCTTTTTATTATATACACAGACTGGTGGATAGAAAACTAAACGAATTATAAATCACTGCGACGTTATGTACCTTGTCTTCGATAGATGGGCTATGTCTACGAAGAAAACTATGAAAACGTTTTTTCTGGTAAACTCTGTGAACATTGGAGTAAAAAAATGTCTATCTTCACCATATATCAGATCGAATGCAACTTTTTATGATACCATTAGTACACAATGTCAATGGTGATTGTTGGACTAGCAACGTGAATCAGCTCCAACAGCGTCTACAGATCAGATTACTTCCATTCTGTAAACAATAACCTTAAGATAATCCGACATAAAAACCCAGGTCCATTCTGTTTTTCTAAGCAATGGAAACGCGGATTGCTTTATAAGGTCCTGATGGAAACTTCCATTAATGAACTTTTCAACTAAGAACAATTATGTGAGTGCTATATGCAGTAATCTAAATGACTCACTGGATTTCTTATAGTGCCTCCTTTGCAGTACATAAATACAGTACCGTCAGTACGTGTATATCCGTCGCCAACTTTGTACAATGCATTCTCATGACAAGTTCCTACTACAAATTTGCAAAATTTGCAAACTTTTATGAGAACAAATTTTCAGCATTTTTCGAGGACAAATTTTCCAAATGGACCAATGTTTGGTCCATTTTGATCATTTTTATTTGGTCAATTTTAAACATTTTTAGTCAATTTTGAAAATTTTTGTTTAGTCAATTTTGAACATTTCTGTTTGGGCAATTTTGAACATTTCTGCCTGGCCAATTTGAAAAACGTTTCAATATTTTTAACGGTCAACTTTTAACATTTTTTAAATGGTCCAATTTTTCAATAGACCAATTTTTTTATTTTTAAGCAAACAATTTATCTATTCGTTTGCGAATGTTTCGTAATTTTTATACTGCATATACTTAAACAAATTTTACAATAAGGATGCGATATCAATTTAAACTAAACTAATATACATATATAATAATCAATAAATACAGCGTTTATTACATTGACATACATGTATGTCAATGTTTATACATTTTCATCGGTCCGGGAAATTTCTTTAAAACCTGGGAAAGACAGGGAAGTTGAAAATAGAATTTCTGGGGGCTTAGGGCCTCGCCATGTCTAAGTCAGGCCCTGTTTTCAGGGTATAATCTACGCTTTTTTCACCAGAGATTTTTGACAAAATCGTTCTACCTCACAATTTCCAGAAAGTGCACTTTTGTACTAGTCTGACCATCGATCGATTCGTTTAGACGTAATGTAGCTGTCTGTACCCTGATTCTTAATGCATGTGTGGACATGCATATCGTACTACTAAAGACATGTAGTGCTGGTGGTTAAACCTAAGGAAGATGCTTATATGGTGATGCCACCCTGGAATAAGAGAACAAACAATATGCAATATGTACAGAACATACTCAAGTTCTACAAATGTAGGGATATCCAACTGCCCAAAAAGAAATATTTAGATGCACGCAAGGAATAAGCTTCGGAATTAAATGCATGCATAGAAGAACTCCGGCAAAAATTCAAATTTTAGCAGATTTCCCGATGATCCTGCTGGTGCATGTTTGGGCGAAAGCAATTCCAATAACAAGCAAGTTGTTCTTTTAAAGGGCACTTAAATTGGAAATTGGTTGGTGCAACTGACCATTAGACGTAATTCGTGTATCGACCCCAAAAATGATAGTACATTCTGAAATAATATCAATAGTTACTGTATTATCTGTATACCATAGAGTCATAGCCCCCATAAAGGGGGAGCTGACAGGGCTCTAGCCCGGGGCCCGGCGTGTCGAGTCCATATAATTTATTCATAAATATAACATTAAACTGACTTATTTTATCCTAAAACCAATAACGCATAACCTTAGCAGTAGGCTAGGTTTGGCCCGCCGATTTCGCCAAAGATTCCGCACTTCTGGATGATGGGGGGGATTCACACCGTGGGTGTGAAGAAAATTTTTGATCCCCCTATAACGTAGTGTTTGGAAACAAAACTTTTCTGGTTGCGGTATTTTACGGCGTTTAATTGATAGTTCAATTCTTGATGAAGAAAAATTGAAGATCTTTTTGTATTATGCAAGCAAATATAAGCTTAATGTTTAAAAAGACTTAAAAAGGTCCCCATTCCAATAATATAATAACAGAATATAAAATCGAGTGTGCAAAAATACTGAAATATATATAAAACAAATAGAAAATAAAGTAAATTTCAAAAAATATCAATCTAACAAATGAAGTAGCAGACGACGCGACGTGGGATCAACAATGTCTTCGAAAAAAAATTGTCTTCACAGAGGCCATGCATATCTGTATGCATTGTATTGTCCTCACTTGTGAAAAAGTACCGTAAAAAACGTAAAATAAAGGATTGTCCTCTAAGTGTCATCACATTGAACCTCAATGAACATTGCTATACCGTATGTAATGTACAATGTACACTAAGTTCCAATTGAAATGAACCTTTTTCAGATTTCGTCAGCATGCATTTATCACGTGACATTTCATTCATTCTATAGGCGAAAATTACTGCCGAGGCAGCGAGGCACGTTGTTGATTCGATGAAAAGATCACGTGATGTAACACCATAAGGTCCATTGAAAGGTGGCCGTTTGGCACAATCATACAAATTTATACTTTCTGGTTTTTCGAGGGTTAAGACTCGGAGGAAATAAGCCCAATTTCCCAATAACCTGAATAAATATTCAGCCTTGTCAACCTTGCATCTTTTCTTCCTAATACTTCCAAAGAACCATGCAAATCCATAGTCGATATTCGTTAGTCAGAAACTTGGCTTACCTTTTTTATAAGTCGTAAGTGCTTTAGTTTTTTAAACGTTGTCATTTTATTTACGTCGACGTTTCTGGAAAAATCTAAAGTCAGAAAGAACGAAAGAATGTAGTCAAATTTCTTCCATATTCGAAACTAAATAAATACTGATGAAACAGTACTTTGTATTATAAGCAATTTTTTCCAAAAATTCCATACATCCAAAGTAGATGTGAACCTAAACAGTACGGATATTAGCGGAATTCAGAAGCTTTATGAATCGTACTTCGAGTCTTTGGTAGTCGTGTGTGTAATAAGAATGCATTCATTGGCTTAAAAACAGTGATAATCTCGCGTTGTTTACGCGTGATTTCACGACTGCCAAAGTACGATTCGTAAAGCTTTTGCCCAACTACCCTTAACGATTGTTAGGTCCTCCATTAGTAGATCCTAACCAGGATTTTCGTATCTCTGGATAATCATATTGCAATTTTGAGAACATAATGGGAATTAAATAACGGTGGAAGTATTCAAATTCAATTTGAAATCTCAAATTAAAAAAACATAATTAAATCAATTTTCTCATTACATTTGGAAAGCAATCTTCTGGACACCTTGGCAATTTCGTAATTCAAATAATCATGGTCCATCACTCTCGTTCGTTGCAATAAATTCCAGAATGATTCACGCGTTAGTCCGTTTAATAGGGTCCATTCCAATCGACGAATTTTCCCTCTACCATCTCCTTTTATGTCTTCTGATAGGATAAAGTGAACATTTTTCACAAAATGCACCAGCAGTCAAAGGCATCTCTCGGAACGGCCTAGATCCAGTACGAACGTACCAGACGTGGCAACACGTCCCCATTGCTACTTATCGCAGCCGTTAGCCCGCATTGGCTTCTGATCGATAACGGGCGCAGGAAATAAGGAGGCAAGAGCAATACAATTTCAGGCATTCGGTGCACCTAATAGAAGAAGACGGGGCATTAAAGTTAATGCGGGAGATTCCATTGTCTCGCCGAGTGAATCTAGTGCCATCAAAACCTTCCAAATTCCGCCAAATTCCCCCACATTTTGGTGCAACTCCACATCTTCAGACATGACCTGCGCAAGATACGGTGACTACGGTCGGACTCTCCGTTACATCCGAGACAACCCCCATCCCAGACAAGTTGAGACAACACTGCTCACTCTGTATCTGTCAGATACACATTTAGATTTTTGTGGAAATAAATTTGTTTGATTTTAAAAAAGACACCGGTGCATAACTGTGCTATCCTGCAAATGTTTTTATCGTAGAACTACATCTGAGGCTGCGTAGTAAATGATGACGCCATCATCAGAATTTAAGGAATGATGACATGATCATCATTTTACAAATGGCGTCATCCGAATTTTAATTGATGACGTTAATGGATCATTAAAAATGATCCATTTTTCAGACATTTAATCAAACATTTTTTCGGACATTTAATCGAACAATTTTTTGGGTCATTTCTTCGAACATTTATAGTCATCTTGGATATTTCTTTGGACTTCAAGAACTCTTTGCTTTTTTTTTTTTTTTTCTTCAACTTTCCAAAAAACAACCGTTTTTGCTATTTCCAATAAAGGTTTTTACCATTTCCAAAAACGGTCTTCGCCATTTCAAAAAAAAAAGTCTTCACCATTTGTAAAAAACAGTCTACATCATTTCCAAGAACCGTTTTTCATAATTTCCACAAAAAAGGGGTTTTCCAAAAAAACATCCTTTGCCATTAACAAGAATTTTATTTAACAAGAAACGTTATTTGGAAATGGTGATGAGGAGGTTTTTTTAAAATTTTTTCACTAATTCGTCCTTTCCAAAAACAAGTTCCACCTGCTCGAACAACCCATTCCGAGCCGAAAACTTCCTGGCGAGATATTTAATTTCTCTAATCTGGATCCATGATTCGGGTCTCAAAGCCCACAATTTGCACATTCTCCCAATAATTACAGTTCTGAACAAGAAACGGAACATGGAGGCATTGGAGGGCTGCCAGGCGTTACCTTCGCCACGGAAGCCTCACTGAAAAGAATAGGATAGATTCGCCGGCACGCCGCACCACTCGCTGATGAAGCGAAGCACATCCTGGCATTCTTCGCTGTGAGACATCTGCATCGGAAAACACATTTAAAATTCAATCAATCTCATCGTGGAGCTGCATGTGCCGGAATTTCAACAACAGCGAGACGTTACCTTAGTAGCCATTAAAAATTTGTTCCAGTCATCCTTGTTGGCCACCCTGCCAGCATTCTTGAACTCCACCTTGTTTTTGAACACGGGGTAACCTAAAAAAGAGTAAGACGTGAACCGAGAATTATCCCAAAATCCTAAGTACTTGATATTTGAAAGTGCGCCTTATTCCCAACATTTTACGCTCCGCTAAAAGTTCTCACGAAATTGTACGATGAATACCCAACCTGACCAAAAAATGACGTTCAAAGACGTCATTTTTTTTTAAAATGACGTCAATTTCCAAAAAAAGGACGTCATTTTTTGGTCACATTTCCTCCAAAAAATGACCACTCAGAATCATGTAAGAAAATGACGTCATTTTTGGGTTATATACTTCTAAAAAATGACCAATTCGGAAACACGTCAGAAAACAACGTCATTATTTGGTCATTTTCTTTAAAAAAACTTCCAATTTGGAAACACGTCATAAAATGACATCATTTTGAGGGTCAGTTTGACTTCTTTTACCGGTCATTTTTTTGGTCATAAATGACGTCTTTAACTGACGTCATTTTTTTAACATCTTGCTACGTGGGTACAGTGCAGAAATTTAAATGATTAACATTTATTTAAGAACTGTTTGATGTAACATACAGTAATACGCGAGGATGGAAGATTTTTTCCCCAACATAGACTTATGATGTCCGCAAGTGCCTTTTTGGAACAAAATAACCAGTTGCTGGGTATGTTCACATTAGACTGTAGGTTAATTATCTAAAACATTTTAGCTCAAGTGGTATTTTTATTGGTCTTCTTTTTAACACTTCGCTGCTCGCACTTCCACTTCAGACAACGCTGCTCACGCTTTATCTGCCAGATACACATTTAGATTTTTGCCTAAATGTTTTTAATTTTGAGGAAGGAAAACCTATAGTAGGCTAATGCTACTGAAGGAAACATGAACAATATTTATATCTATTTAAATACTATTTAACTAATAAATTCATATTACAGCTGTGGCTACTTTCAGTTGGCACTCAGTCTCACTCTGTATTCTGGGCACACAAATTTTCGCAAATCTGCTTATTCATCTTCGAAAACTTATGAGGGGCACCCATTTAAAGCGAGAAGAGATATGATATAATAATATACGATATCTCATATATATTATATAAATCAATAGCAGAAATAACGAAAGATTTGTGAGAATTTAGAAAACTTACAGAAATAGTCGTGCTGAATCTCATGAAAAAAAAAGGCCCTTTCGAACCACGGCTGTCGTTGCTATGAATCTCAAAATGCCCTTAAATGTCACTGACCTTGAGTTAGGCAGATAGAGGAAACCACGGGCTAACTACTCTAAGGGCCCTCGAGTAATTAAAAAAGTTGTTCATGTATCTTTCAGATAATAACGTGAGCAACAGAGTATTAAACGACGTTCAAGATCCCGATAACACCATTTCAACATAATCATCTCCATTTTTTGAATTTTTGCTTAAATCTTTAGTTTTTCTTACCGGTGATGACACAAGGTGGTGATTTTTCTTCAGTTCCTGCAGCGGTCAAAGAGGCTTCGAAAGTCATCCTTTCATCGATGGGCAGTGCCTGTTCAATCCGATGATCCATGGACACAGCCAAAACCCATTCTTTAATTTCCTCATGCTGGATCTCCTGAATCAGAATGCAAAATGCAAGTTGTTTAGGATTTTTGGAACGGAAACTTTAGGGGATGTCATAAAAATGTGAACTATATTGTGATAATTTACAATATACGTGTTTGTTTGTAATGACCATTTTCAAAATTCCAGCATCATTTATTTGAGGAAATCGTATTTACAAAGTTAATTTTAAAAAAAAAATAAAATAAAGGGGAAGACGTCATTATTAATAACTGGAACCTCAGGGGCAACAATTTAAATGGAATTAGAAGTATTTTTCCCACAAATATTCCATTTCAGAAATTCCACTTTGAAATTGCACCACAATTCCACTTTAATAAAATAACGAGAATAACAAAACGTAAATTATTAAAAGTTCAGAAATATAATTTCAAAAAACAAAAAATGCAGAAGTCTCGCTTTGAATGGAACAATCTGAATAAATTGAACGGTTCATTTACTGAATAACAAATTTGATATTTTTTTTGAAAAATTCCATTTCATAAATCCCATTTTCAGACTGTTTTTTTGTAAAGATAAAAGTACTTTTAAGTAATAATTTTCTGGAAATGAGGTATATTTTCTGGAAAGTAAGTGTATTTTCTGTAAATTAAGTTATTCTACGGATGATTAAATATATTTTCTAAAAATTAAGTGTATTTTCCGAAAATTAACTATAGTTTCTAAAAATTAAGTTTATAATTTTCTAGAAATTGTGTATTTACGGACAATTAAATGCAATTTACTGAAAATTAAGTGTATTTTCTGAAAATTAATTATAGTTTCTGAAAATGAAGTAAATTTTCTAAAAATTAATTACAGTTTCGGAAAGTTAAGTTTATTTTCTAAAAGTTAATTGTATTTTCTAAAAATTGAGGGTAATTTCTGAAAATGAACCCTGACTTTCCTAGGAATAAGAGAAATGAAATCATTATTCCCATTGAGAACACATTACGCAATTTATTTCGCAAATTATTTCCTCTCAAAGAAATTGAAAATTATTTCTTCTCAAGAAAATCTTCTCATCTAAAAGAATTTCATCTTTAGTGGAATACATGGCACATCAAATTGAAAAATATTCTTTTCAGAGTGTCGTCTTGTTTTGAGAAATCCAACAATGACGTTAAATACGTGGGAGTCATTTTCCATGCTCGCGGGGGAATTCCCTTAGCAAACGGCACATCCAATGCTGACAGTAATTGAAAACTCTAGTTGTTCGCCAAAGAATGACAAGTTTTTCTTTAAACTCTGACATTTCATAGACGATGAAGGTCTACGAGCTAACAGTTAAGAATGCAACAAAGCGACGACTTGTATTTTGATACGCCCATACAAATTTTCATTTCAGAGACAGCGTTGGCGAGATATTTCTTTTGGAACTTGGACCATAACAACATCATTATTCAGCTCAAAAACCAACACTTGCCGTTAACAAGACACTATAAAATCACAATCAATTTTATTCTCATAAAGAAGCAGAATTTTGTAAAAGTATCTGCTTTTAATTTATATACCTTAAACATTTTTGAAGAAGATTTGTTGTGATAAACTCAAGTTTCGTTGTAATCTGAATACCATTGTTTAAAAAAAAGACAACAATGATTTTTCAACGAAAGAAAAATCAAATTTGTAATTAAATCAAGCTAATCATAAAATATCAGACCAACAACAAAACCCACTTGATTATCCAAAACCAGTTCGTGTATTTCGTAAAACCTTTATTGCATATTTTCCAAAATAAACTTACTTTTCAGACAATATAAATAATTTTCAGAAAATATATCTAATTTTTATAAATTACCCTTAATTTTCAGACAATATAAATAATTTTTTAGAAATTACACTTCATTTCAGAGAATGATCTTAATTTTCAGAAAATAAACTTAATTCTCAGAAAACGCAATTATTAGAAAATATACTTAATTTTCCGTAAATACACTTAATTTCCATAAAATACATTTAATTTTTAGAAAACATGCTTAATTTTCAGAAAAATATTACTCAAAAGCACTTTATCTCTACAAAGAAACAGAAATTCGATAACGCCAATTTTTTCTAAAATTCCAGAAGATCACCTTGATTTTTCCAAAATGCCCTCTAATTTACTCAATATTTCCATTAATACCACATGATCTCACCAATTGTTATCAGTTTTAAAAAGTATGGTTTTATACACATACACTGTATACATGTGTTTCAAAACTCTTCCATATTTCTCTACAGTTTCGCACGAAATTTGACTTTGAAAAATTACATATTAGAAAATTACTTACATCCACATGAGGTTTTTCTGGTAAAGGCACTTCAAAGGGAATGTCCGTATCTTGAAAATCTGTGTTGTCTAACATATTTAAGGACCCTTCTTCGATGGCCTGAAAACGAATTAAGGTTTCTGTTAAATAATGGCGCGTTAAGATTAATATTATCTTAAAAAATTAATTTTTATTTACTTACTTCACACAGATCCAGGTAGCGATTCAGTAGCACAAAAGCTAAGTTTTCCCAGCCAACGCTCTGCAACAGAAATAATTCGAAAATTAAGTAATTCTCAATGAGGGTTTTTAATTTTAATAAACCTGGAAGGGTTGTTCTGAATAACTACTTATTATTGGAAAGATTTAGATTTTGATAAAATTTCTGAGTTTTATCAATTTATTCAATAAAAAGTTTGTTCTGGAAAAATCTCGACTTGGAAATTATTATACATGTACCTGAATTCAAGAAAATTCTGAATTCTTCGTTTTTTGGTTGCAGTCATTTTAGATGGGCACGTAAAATTATGCCAAAATTGGGAGTATTTCAGGAGAAAAGACTTTTAAATATATCAATTTGCTTCGATGTAATCGAAAAATGGTGATATTATATGGTCCTATATACAGGGTGATTCCTAAAGTCAAGCCCCAAAGAAAAAAAATTATATCTTTAAAATGGCAACAGATATGAAATAATTCTTTTAAGTAACTTTAAGAATTCTCCATGAGCTATCCGGAAACCATATTCCCTGCGACCTTGAATGTCACGCTTAAGGTCATCCATGTGCTAGGTCTGCGGATTTTGCAGATAAGTTCGAAACCGCTGCAGATACGTTAAAAATGTAAATT
>JAQGAO010001109.1:0-26548 GCA_034697705.1 Ommatoiulus sabulosus
AAAGAATGCGTGAATTACATTAAAATAATTAACTGTACACTGTACTTATACAAGTAGACTGTAATAAATGTAGTAAAGAACCACAAAACCAAAAAAGTACACAATCATCATGTCCATGGGTTAACGAAATATGTAATATGAATCATCTGTTATCTGGTCACTTTATAAGGTACATTGACAATGTAAAAACTGCAAAAAAGACAACACGCGCTGGTCACTGTATCCAATAGACAGGTGGTCACTGATCACTATACAGAAAAGTTTATGCAGGAAATTTAGGCCTACCCTAGAAAAAACAATACACTAAAAAGTGGTAAAAACTGTAGTTCGTATTATCCGGAGTCAGAGAAAAGTCTTTAACAAAAGAAACCAAATGCTTGTCTTATAGAAATTCGAAGTAGGCTACTTTTGAATGTGAATCTGTCTAAAATAAACACAATTAAAATTTACCTAAAATAATCCAGTAATCAAGAACTTGGATTTAATAGGGTATATTTAAAAAATTCTTTGCCCAGAAACTATTATGGGAGTAAAAATCAACGCTCAGGAGGACACTGCTAACGAATTCGTTAAAGCTCACCATGAGTAAGTTGTTTCGTTTATGAAAAAGACTGGAAATACCTCGAAGGCAACTAAATGAATTTTTATTTTCTGTTTAACCTTATCCTATTTTTAGTTTCTGATAGCTTTATTGATAGAAATATTGAAATGATTTTGTCGCAGAATTGGTGATATATTTATAAGAAGAATTACAAATCCATTTTTGGATCCGGCTTTCATATACAACTTGACGAGTTACAAACGACGAGAACTGCAATATTGCAAAATAATCCGCACTTTCGGGCTAAAGGTGACAGAAACCTTCATTTTTTAAATAACTTAACTTCACAATTCATAAATTTTAAACTAGAAACTTTGCATTGAAATATTTTTTTGTAAAATTAGGTGATTCAAGAAAGGGTACAGTATCTGAAGCATCAGAAACATCAGCAAAACATTAAAAATGTCGAGGAAAAAGCAGACGAAAAACAGATCTTTGGCAAAAAGCGACACCTAACGACTTTAGATTTGCTCATCGAAGGTACATGTGACGGGCAGAAATTAACTGACCATGATCTTCTGGATGAGGTTGCCATACAAATCGCAGCAGTACGTGCACAAAATAATCGCCAACTCTTTCTCTAAAGAGGCTACCTTAATTATTTTAAAAATTACCAAAATATCACTTCATTAGGGTGTTTCACGCCGTAGCAAAAAATCCGAATCCGCTTCAAGATTCGATGAAATGGGCGTGTTTTGGTTGCACTGCGCATGCGCGGCCGATAACTAATCGGCTACACATAAATCCACCCAAGGTGGATTTTGTATCCGATTCAGTTTACAGGAAATCAAGGCAAGCTGCCAACAGAAAAAGGCTCCTGTGAAAAAAAGACGCAGCAGACGACAAATATTTACAAATCATTATAAAAATCATTACAAAAATCATTACAAATCATTTTAAATCTGTAATTAATATAACTTATGCTAAAAATGCACTTATGTCGTTGTAGCATAACAAATGTGTTGTTTAAGCAGAGGATTTATTCGTCGGATAGGGGCCTTTTTTTTCGAGGGAACGTTTCGTGCTTTTCACAGGCGTTTGTAAGTCGACCGTTTAAATGGCATGTTCAAGGGACTAAAAAGCACATGTTTTTGTGTATTTCTTTCATATTCTACGCTATCAAATGTAAGTACTATGCAATATTAATCACTTTTGGAGGCAAAACAAAATAATTCATGCCATGTACAGCAATATTTTTATAAGTCAAGCTTCCAATCGAAGCTGCTGTGTTCATTTACATGTACATGTGCATGGCAACAGCTATGAGTGCTAGCTTTATTTTTCGAAATAGAGCTCCCACTCGTAGCTGCAGTATTTATACACATGACAACAGCTACGAATGGTAGCTTTATTTTTCGAAATGGAGCTCCCACTCGTAACTGAAAAAGTCAGGCAACTTTGTCAAAATTTAAAGAAAAGTCAGGCTGACGTCAGGCAAAAAATATTATTTGGTGAATCCAGAGCCTGAAGATTGCTTATGTGTAGAATTTCAATATTTTGTTATTGAACAAGTCAATGTGCATGTTGTCAGATATGTGTGTGCTTAATAAATAAAAATTACATGCATTATTGAAGACTTTTTTGCTTTTTTTAAAAAAAGGAAGCTATTTAACTTTAATTTTAGTCAGGCAAAATTGTATGAAAAGTCAGGCAAAAATAAGACTAAAATGGACAAAAGTCAGGCAAAGTCAGGCAAGTCGATTTTTCATATGTGGTGGCAACCCTGTACATGGCAACAGCTACGAATGGTAGCTTTATTTTTCTAAATGGCCGTTTCAGAAAACAGGGTCAAAAGGTTTTTGATTTTCCATTTTCATTTCGGTTTTCATTCTTGGGTTTTTCGTTGGTGTGTACGGGGCTTTAGATACAATTTTTTCACCAACATACAACAGGGTTCCCCCAAACCTGGAAAACCTGGAAAAGTCAGGGAACTTGAAAATGACCTGGAAAAGTTAAGGAAAAGTCAGGGAAGAATGATTTAGCTTGAAAAAGTCAGGGAAATTCAACGCAGTCATGGCGACTGAGGGCCCATTTTCCAAGTATTAATTTACAAAATTGTCCACGTTTTCCGAGGACAAAATGGCAAATTTGCCACATTTTCCGAGGACAAAATTGCAAAATTATCCACGTTTTCCAAGGACAAAATTGCAAAAATTCCCACGTTTTTTTTGAGAGCACGTTGGCACTTACTTTCCCCTGTTGTCAGCCTCAATTATTTCAGCCTCGGTGCGCAAATTGAACCCTGAAATCTGCGTCATGATCAGGGTGCTTGGTGGTGCCACGGCATGCCTTGAACAAGGTCAAACATGCAGCGCTAAACCTTGCACTGTAGTTGCACATGCGCATTAGCATCTCATAATGAGTGAAGGACACGTTATTACGTGTATTGTGCGTTATGCCGCCTATACGGCGGCATTCCATCGATGGCTCGAGTTTTGTCTTATAGTGATCTTTGTGCCACTCTGTGTCTTACAAGCCTACTTCCCGATTTCCGAATAAGAATGTTCCGAACATTCTTTTAAAATTGTCGACCTTAAGCCTGGCTAAGTTAATTTGTCACTTCTAGCAACTCGGAGCAAACTTATTTGAAACGCATTAGCATCATTTAGCCCGCTGGGTGGCGCCAGTGGTCGGTAAGTTACTTTCTTAATTAATACGTGGCAGCGTGCTCTCACCCATACATTCTAATAATAAAAAGTTCCATAATTCTAATACATGTATACAAGTATGAAATATTTTTTAAAAAAAATTAAAAAATAGTCTTGTTTTTAAATTCATAAATAAAACTAAAATATCATATCATTTCAAATGATATACGCTCGTATTTCAAAATAAAATAATTTTTTTTTATCTTTTAAATTACAAACATTTATGATTTTATGACAAACATTAAACATTTGTTCTTGTCATACGAACTAAAGTTTCTTCGAAGTTTGGGTGAATTTCTACCCCACGTAAATGTACGGGAAGGTGGTGCCACATTCATCGTCATATTACCCGTTATAACGTACTTTTTTCAAATTGTTTGAAATTTGTTTTAACGGGACGTGGCGCGATTGCTCGGGAACTCGAAAAGTTCACACATTTAAAATATCCGAATTTGTTAAATTGTTATATTTGCAAAACTTTTAACAGTTTTTAAGGAAATATTTGCAAAATTTTTAAGAGGAAATACCTGTTAAATTGTCAACAGATCCCGAGGACAAATTTGCAAACTTGTCAAACTTTTTGTAATAAAAATTTGCAGCGTTTTTAACTAATTAGAATACAAATTTTTAAAATTTTCCACAGTTTGCAAGGAGAAAGTTACGAAACTTTTAACATGTTTTTAATACCAATTTGTAAACTTTTCAAAACAAATTGTCTTGCTAATTTGGGAAAAATTAAAAATATATTCCTATGTTAATTTTGTAAGTTTTTCAAAGTTAACATTAGTATATATTTAAGTTGTTCTGTGCAGATTTTGCAAAATCGTGGATAACATTGACATGTATGATGTGTAAATTCTGTCGTTGGTCAGGGAATTTTTTTTAAAACCTAACAAAGTCAAGAAAGTTGAATATGAAATTTCTGGGGGAACCCTGTCATATCCGAATTCCGAATTCGTCTTAAACGAAGGAATATAACTAAGTTGGTACATTCGGAGATTCGCATAAAACGAATTCTTCCTGATGAATTTCAGCGTTTTAATCTTTTTAAGCACTTACTTTTCACTTGTTGTTGACGAATGATTCGCATTTTCAGTTTGCTCTTCAGAGTTAAATATGGAGTCCATAAATTCGACGAATTCTGCATCCTCAGTGTCCCTGCCTTCCACAGATGATTCAACAGGGCTACCTAAAACGGCAATCATGTTCAAAAGAGCCACACAAATCAAACAACGAACGAACATTTTTGAAACAAAATCAAAAGATTTTCTGCCTGAATTCTCAATTTGCTTCAGGTTTTATATTTGATCTTCTAAATGCATCACTATTGGCCAATTCATCGTACAGTACTTACAGTACATGTAATTAGTCCAATGTTTGGACACCAATAAACTCCTGATTCGTTGGATTTGGAAAGCGCTGTTTGGGAGAGACGCCCCCCCCCCTCCTTCAATTTGGCCAGGCAGCGCCACCTAGCGGCCATGACAGGTCATGAATCAACCTATATAAACCACCATAAAACAACAGGTGGTTAGTAGAAATTGATTATTAACTTATCAAGCTTTTTCGTAATGTGCGATTATGCGTCACGCAATACTGTATTGGCTATCTGGCTTGTAATGCGAGCATTCTACATTCAGTAAAAACGACACATCTCAACTTTATTCTCGTAGTTTTGGCCAAATAACAGTAGTTACAATGTATTGCATTCAAAGTTCAATGAAAAATGTCTAGTTGTGTCACTTTCGAAATGATTCTTGGCAAATCTCGCCTCTTAAAATATACCTCGTTACATTTCCGATATTTGATGAGCGAAATATATTTAAATAATCGCGACCGGAGCGAGGCTATTTTTTAGAATTTTCCAAAGTTTTGCACATTTTTGACAGTTTGGCACATTTTTCGACAGTTTTGCGTGTTCTTGACAGTTTGACGAATTTTTGGACAACAATTAATGCTAAATTTTATCAATTGTAATGTTCGACAATTTTACGAAATTCTTCGACAATATGGCAAATTTCCGATGGTTATGAAGATTTTTAGACAACTGCCAAATTGTGAAATGTTTCGGAAATTTAAAAGAAAGTTTCAAAATTGTGGAAAATGTTCTAATATTAACGAAATTGTGGAAAAGTTCAAGTTTTTTTTAATTATTCGCAAAATTGTCAATTTTACTGTTCAAAAATTTTACGAATTTGTCGACAATATTGCACATTTTCGATGCTTACAAAGATTTTTAGGAATTGTGGAAAATGTTGTAATATTAACATTATTGTTGAAAAGTGGAAAAACTGCCGAATTTAAGCGAAATTGTCAAGAACTCGCAATTTTTGTTCGTAAAATTGTCGAAAATTGTTTAGATTTCTCAGTATACATGGATACGAAGTTTGACAGTTAGTAGTTGTTTCATATATGACTAATGACTACCGAATATTAGTCGTTAGTCATTTACTGATACACATTTGATTAGTCGTTAGGCTTGATTGATTAATCGACTAACATATGCCCATCTCTGGCCTTACCTAAAATCAAAAGAAATGTTGAGTTGTTTGACTTTTTTGTTAATGGTCATATTAACGGTACTGCGATGCATCAAAATTGACTTACATAAATACATTCCACAATTACAAAAGTTACATTACATAACATAAAATCCGATTAGGAAAATAAATTATTCTCGGATAAATAATTTTTTTGGGAAATGGTACAATTTTAAAAGTTGTTTTAATTATGTTTTTGAAGCAAATTTCACTAACGTTCGATTAAACCAACCACAGAAAATCGATCCGATATGTTTCCTACAAATGCAAATGATTTTATAAAAAGAAGTTGAGAGTAATAATTGTTGTACAGAACTTAAAAATTGTCAGTTTTATTTATTTATTTGATATTCAGACACATTCTTTTTGTTGGATAAAGTCTTCAATAATAAACCTATATACTATTTGTTTTGCGTTGTCAAGTGCATGATTACCCAAAAATAAAAATATGCAGTATATCGAGATATGCTTTCTTATAATAATTAACTTGTAGCTTAAAATTTTTATTTAAATTAATTTTAAAATACCGGAGTATTTTAACATTGGATTGCAATTAATGCATGCATTAACGTGTACAGTGTATAAAAATGCGTTTAAAATTTAGTAAATTCCTGACATATTCAATGATATTTTCAAGTTATATATATATATATATATCAAGTTTTATACTGGACTAAAGGTCGACGCTATTGGTCGATTCGGTCATGGATTTAACACGTGATGGCTTCTGATTGGACAAATTTCCAAAAGCGCTTTTTCAGATGATGAGTAATGTATGTGCACCACTGTGACACCAGATGTCATACTGTATGCCAGATGTTTAGTAACCATCTATGAACGTTCAAATCTTGTGGAAGAATGCTTGTGACTATTTGTTTGGTAAAATTATTCATGACTTATTCTATGGTTGGTTTGGAAAAATTGCATCATTATATTGGATTCTTTTAACTGTTTTTTTACGTTGAACTACAACACGTATTTCCTCGCCCAGAGGTCCCATTTTTTGATGTTTCGGATATCCTAAAAATGTCAAAACAAATGGCAATTTTCGGTCATTTAATCACAGGTTATTTCGGACGTTTTTATCAGACATCGAATTGGACATTTTTTGGGAGGACTTGATTTGATGTCCGAAAAAAACTTGGCGAATATTACAGAATCTTGTAAATGTCAGTAGAATTTCAACGAATGACGCAATCATCAAATTCTATGTAATGACGTCATACCAATATTTTAACAGATAATTTAACAGATCTGATGATGTCGATATCATAATTTTAATAAATGACTTGATCAGTTATTATATGCAGCTCTAGAAACTTTTATTTCTGATATATTATATTCTATATTTTGTTATTTCATCTAATTGATTGAATATTCCTTCTTTATTGGTCAGCTTAGTCCGTCGTGGCTTGCACCTTCAACGGTGAATTTCAAAGCAAATCATGCATCGTTTTTCCCGGAATTAAACGTGTTTTACACGAATCGCCAATTTTCGAAATTAGCAGCCTATTATAGGGTTAAAAGGCAAATGTTGAACTGCCTCTCAAAAACGTATGTTTGAGTACGCTTCGCCCATTATGAATCATTGTTGAAATTGATGCCATATGTTTCTGCTAATTAGCGCTTTCATTCTGTTGATTTGCTAGTTGGTTTTATAAATTAAAATGTGGTACGTCGGCTCCCTAAACATTTGAAAATAAATCCATCCCAACAAGAACTTTTTAACTTTAATGTACTTATGCTGAATATGCTTTTATCCTAAGGCATTTGTTTGCAAAATTATGGACTACATGAAATATGTAAACAAATATGCAAATTGTTTATGGAAATTTGTTTTTAAAATTGTCGATAGTCAATTTTGAAAAATATATTCCAGTGTCGATGTTGCAAAACATATCAATTTTTTACATTATCATTAGCCAGGGAATTTTTTTTTAAAACCTGGAAAATTTATGGGAAATTTATGGGGGCACCCTGACTTAGCGAGGCAATTTTTTAAAATATTACAATATTTTATGATTTTGTTTGAAGATTTGCTAATTTGACCTCGAAAACAGTCGAACATTGTGAAAATTTCTCCTCACAAACTTGACAATCTTGAAGATTTGTCCTCTGAAATAGTGGAAAATTTTCTAACTAATTTGTACTGGAAATATTTTTTAAAGTTTGCAAGGGTGCCAAGGACCCTGTTCTAACCACGTATAAGCATTCAGTTTTGATTTTGACAAAATTAATACGTTTAATTTCCCTGACTTTTTTAAAATTAAGTTATTCTTCCCTTAATTTATTAGAATTGTGTTTACTTTAGTTAATTTATTTTTGTGTACAATTTTATTGCAATATTTATGATTTTTTTAGATTCAACGGGGAAAGCCGGGTTTTCCGTGTAAAAATCAATTCATGCATCAATTTCAAGAATTAAGCGTGTGTTATACGAATGTCCAATTTTTGTAATTCGCAGCCTAATATAGGGTTAAAGGCACATGTTCAACTGCCTCTCCTGAAAAGTTTAAGTACGCTACACCCATTATGAATCATTGTTTGAAATAGATGCCATATGTTTCAGGTAATTAGCGCTTCCATTCTGTTGATTTGCTCGGTAGTTTTATTAATTAAAATGTGGTACGGTCGGTTCCCTAAACATTCGAAAATAAATACATCCCAACAAAAACCTGTTCGTAAATTGAATGTACGTATGTTGAGTATGCTTTTATTATCAGGTATTTTTGCAAAAATAATGGACTTCAACAGAATTTATGTAAGTTTTAATTTTATACAGAAGTTTAAATTTTATAGGTTTTAACTTTATAAGGACGTTTTAGTTTTATACAGAAACTTTGATATTTTTACTTACAAATATCCAATTTCTGTATAAAATTGGTTATTACTTATTGAATGAAATGTTTTTTCTCGTAATACCAAACGGTTTGCGCATAGCTTGACAGGAAAGCTCGCTGTTTATTTCTAAGGGTTTTAATGACGTCATTCTCTGTTAAAAAGTAATTAAAAATATAACTATTATTTGTACATAATTTGCATTTGTTGCATTTTTCATTTGCATACGTACGTGGCATAAAATGCACTTCTTCCATTATTTTACGCCGTCAAATTTAACAGATTCCGGGAATTAACAAGGCCACCTTTCATGAAATGGACTGTGGCAACGCATGTTTGCTTACATGCATGCAGAAAAAGTGCAAGTTTTAACTTTTATTTTAGTAAATAAAGTTCGTAAATGTACTAAATCCACGTATTTTACGATGTTTTATAACTAAATTTCAAATCGAGTTGGTTGAAGAGCCGTGAAAAACTGTTTAAGTTGTAATCTCTGATATTTTTTCCTCGTATGTGACCTCCTATATCAAAAGTGTAGTCAAATTTACAGCTGTTACAATATTGGTGCAATTTATGAGGTCCTACTGTAAACTGACTGGTATTGACCGAAGCCTATGAAGCTTCGGTAGTAGATATCAATCGTTTTGTCGGTTTTGTAATAAGCAGCGCATCGCCACTCATCTGTACGACTCTGCCCATTTAACCGGGCTTAGGTCCGGCAATGAGGGTGAGGACGGTGTCTACAAAAACAAATTTATATAGGAATTATCCCGATAGCCGGATAGTCGATCCGGGAATCCGACCCGCGTCCACCAAATGCAAGGCTTCGATCTTCAAATGTCGGATAAGTGGGGGAAAAATACCGAATAATTTGGAAAAAAAAATGTTTCGTTCTGTCTCGCACCATAAGTAAAACAGGACAACTTTCAGTTTCGCAGTTTTGTTGTTTTTCGACAATTGTCAAATCGCACAATGAGGACTGTTCTGGTCTTGTTTTCAACCTTGAAAATGTTTTTTAAAACTTGGAGAAATATGTTGTTGAACAATAAATATGAGAAAAACAAAATCAAGATGAGACAGAGTTTATTGACAAATACTTCATTATTTGCTTTCACATTTAGAAAGGGGAGGATTTATCAGAAGTTGTGTTAATTTGTTCAAAAATAAGTTCGAAACAAAGTTCTTAATTTGATATTTTGTGCAAAATGGTGAAATTTCTTTTCTCTGTCAGTCATTTTCTTTTGCCATCAGCCATCCTATTCTTCACTATTTGCTCTGTGAATAAAAAATCGTAACTTTAGTTAATTGAGCAACAATTAGGTCGTTTAAAACTAATTCCGAATACGGATATTACGAATTTTCGGCTAAAGCGAATGCATTTTAGAGTTTTTGAGCGTTCACCCTACGTTAAGTTAAAACGAACTTTGGACAATGATGACAAAATGTACGTTATGACGGGAAATTCCCCTTTAATAGTTTCAGCACCTTGGGGTAGACTTTCATACAAAATACAAAACGAACTACGGTTTAAACGAACCAATATTGACGAAAATTTAAGCTCATCTTAACAAGGTTATGTAGTTTTATTAAATAATTCGTGTAGCATGAAACTTCCAATTAACAATTTCCGACTCCAAATTTTCAAAATTTTCAACAGTTTCCGACTCCAAATTTGCTGCTGAAGTCAAATTTGCAAAACTTGTAACAGTTTTTAAGTTAATATTTTAAACATTTTCAACAGTTTCGGAGGAAAGATTTATAAAATTTTCGACCGTTTGCAAGGAGAAATTTACAAATTTTTAAACATGTTTTGAATCCAAATTTGTAAAGTTTTCAAAACAAATTGTTATGCTAATTTTGAAAAAATAAAAAAAAAGTATTCCTATGTTAATTTTGTAAGTTTTTGAAAATCAACATTAGTACATATTTAAGTAGTCCTATGTAGATTTTTCAAAATCGTGGATGGTCAGGGATTTTTTTAAAACCTGGATTACTCGGGAAAGTTGAACATGAAATTTCTGTGGGAACACCTGTCATATTCGAATTCGGAATTCGTTTTAAACGAAGGAATATAAATGAGTTGGCACATTCGGAAATTTGCATAAAACGAATTCTTCTCGATGAGGTTCTACGTTTCAATCTTTTTTAAGCACTTACTTTTCAGTTGTGTTTCCCGAATGTTTCACATGATCAGCTTTCTCTTTCAAGTTGTCAAATAAGCTGTGAATTTCGTGGTCATCACGAATTTCAAATTCCTCAACGCCCACGGATGTTTCAACAGGGCTACCCAAAACTGCAAACATGCTCAAAAGAGCAACAAAAATCAAACAACGAACGAACATTTTTGAAACAAAATCAAAAGATTTTCTGTCGGAATTCGCAGTTAGCTTCAGGTTTTATATGTGATCTAAATGCATCACTATTGGTCAATTCATCGTTCAGTACTTAATTAGTCCAATGTTTGGGCAACTATTAACTCCTGATTGGTCGGATTTGGAAAGCGCTGTTTGGGAGGCCCCCCTCCAATTTGGCTAGGCAGCGCCACCTAGCCATGACAGGTAATGAGTGAATTTATAACCCACCATAAAACAACAGGTGGTTAGTTGAAATTGATGTTGACATACTTGTATTGGCTATCTGGCTTCTAATGCGTGCATTCTACATTCAGTAAAAACGACACATCTCAACTTTTCGTAGTTTTATCCAAACAACAATAGTTACAATGTATTGCATTAAAAGTCTAATGAACAATTTCGACTTGTGTCACTTTCAAAATGATTCTTGGAATATTTCTCGTTGCATTTCCGATATTTGATGAGCGAAATACCATATTTAAATAATCGCGGCAGAAGTGAGGCTATTTATCGAATTTTCCAAAGTTTTGCATGTTTTTGATATTTTTTTAGATTTTTAGACAGTTTGGCTCATTTTAAACAGTTTTGCAGATTTTTCGACAGTTTTGAATATTCTTGACAGTTTGACGAATTTTTCGACAATAATGCTAATTTTCAACAATTTTAATGTTAGATAATTTTACGAAATTCTTTGACAATATGGCACATTTTCGATGGTTATAAAGCTTCTCCTTAGTTTAAGTTTTAGTTTTAGAAAATTTAAAAATAAAAGTTGTGAAATTGGGGGAGGTGGTCGAATATAAACAAAATTGTGGAAGATTTGTCGAATATTAACAAATATGTCAATTCTAATTTTCGACAATTGTACGAGTTTGTCGACAATATTGCAAATTGTCGATGGTCTGAAAAGATTTTTAGACAATAAATTTTGAAAAATTGTCAAAAATTTCTTAGGTAATCGTAAGTTTTACAGTTACTCGTTTCATATTTGACTAAGGACTACCGAATATTATAGTCTAGATTACTAATTTACTAAGAGTCATGACTTAGTCATTATATCTAATATATCTAAAAAGTCGTTAGTCATGATAGATTAAAATCATGAAATTACAAGAAATTCTACAATTAAAAAAAAAAATTTGTAGAAAAACAATATATACATGTATATATGAAGCATTTATATTTATGCATACTTGATTTTTGATAAAATCGGATTAGCAAAATCAAATCTTATCGGATAAATAACGTAATTGGAAATGGTACAATTTTTAAAAGTTGCTTTAATTATATTTTTAAAGCAAATTCCACCAATTTCCGGTTGATCCAACCACGGATAATCGATGCGATATGTTTCCTACAAATGATTTTATAAAAATGAGTGGAGAGTTATGATTTTTGTCCCGTATTTACAAATTATCAGTTTTATTTATATATTTGATATGGAAACACATTCACTTTATTGGTTGAAGACTTTAAAAATTTAACATATATAATATTTGTTCTGATTTGTTAAGTGCATGATTACCCAAATATAAAATAAACAGTATATTCAGATATGCCCTAGCGCATTTTTATAATAAAACTTCTGATCAAAACGCATGTGGTGTAAATTACTTGTAGGTTTAAAATTTATATTTACCTGAATTTTAAAATACTTAAACATTTCCACATTGCATAGCAATTAATGTTTGCATTAACGTGAATAATATAATGCGTTTAACATATATAAAATTTATGACATATTTAATTATATTTTCCTTTAATGTTATGTTTTTTCAATTAAATGCCGGATATTTTTTTGATGTGGTCATCATCGATGTAGCATTAAAAAATACTGTACTTAAAATCAAATATTTTACAAGATGTTTCTTCTATTTTGGTTCCACCGATGTAATTGTGTATACTATGGCAAAATTCATAATCGGAACGCTATAGGTTGTATTCACCAAAATGTGGCCAACTTTGAATGTATCATCTGAAAAAATGAAAATAAAAAATTAACATATATATTTGAGTTTTTCCAATTTCTACCAAATTTGAATTAAAAATATATATTTATTACGTACTTCTAATCTTTTGAACCGAGTACATGCTGCCAATAAAAGACTGAATAGACTTTTCCTTCTCGAAATCTTGCGGTTTGTAATAACCGATTAATAATCGATCAAATAACGAAGCTAAATGAAATAAAATCAAATATAAAATTAATGAAAATTGACAATGAAAAATAACAAAATTACTAAAAACCTATATTAAAGCTGTGGATAAATAGTATAATATAAAAATGTATTTCATACTATGTTGAAAATATATTTTATATGAATTACACCAACAAATATATACAGTAAAACCTGTTAAGAGTGACCACCAAAAAAACATGCAATGTTGTTCACTGTACATAGGTGGTCACTATACAAAGAATGCCTGAATTAAAATCAACATGAACACTGCACTTGCACATGTAGAATCCATGTAACACATGTAGTAAAAAACCACAAAACATAAAAAGTACAGAATCATCATGACCATGTGCAGTACATACAGTATATTTATTGGCAATTATTGCCCTATTACACATTTGTTTGTTTTTTTAAATAAAAAAATTATCAAGTTTTCCTTGTTTAAAATGCTTTTGGCTTCTTACGATTATCACTTTATAAGGTACATTGGCAATGTAAAAATTGCAAAAAAGACCCCACACACTGGTCACTGTACACAATAGCCAGGTGGTCACTATACACAGAATTTTTCTGAAGGAACTGCACACTAAAAAAACGAAACACTAAAAAGTGGTCAACATAAACAGGTTGTCACCATACAAAGGTGGTCACTTTTCCAGGTTTTACTGTAGTTATGTTCTGAAAAAATTATACACTATTTCGTAATGTTCATATTATGACAAATTTCGTTTTTTTATTTCACAAGATAATTTTTTCTCATATACAAATATGTATTTATATAAACTATTTATCAAAAATCTGAACATATGTACATGTAGTTGTCTACACTAATATTGTATAGTATTAAAAGGTGGATACGTAATGGTTTTTTTATACAGATGTATATAAAGTTTGAATTCTAGGTTGTATAAAATATACAACTCATTATATTCGAATCTATTGAATTTTTGGTCTAAAAAATATATTTCTTTCTTTTTTAGGCTAAATTTTATTTCCCACTTGTTAAGTATTTTATATTAATTCGGATAAATTATTATTTCAATTTAACAAATATGCATTTTTTGCATTAATGCATATTCATAATTGGAAAAATATAAAAGATGGGTTTTTTACAAAATATAAAATTTTTATAAAATTTAAAAGTATTCATGTAAATTCGATGTTGATTTGTGTTATTATTGAATTTTGGGCAGCTACATCTTGAGCTCATCTTGAATATTTTGTGAAACAGGTTGTTCAAGTATGATATGCAATACTTGCAATATATGCATTTCTGCGAGAAAGCAACTCTAACGCCACCTGTTGGATACTTTCCCTCAGTAATAATTTACTATTCTTAACCATCGGACTCGTTAACTACAGTTACTTACTGTAAACGTAGTTATAATCATCTTGAGCCTGCACAATCAATGACAGACATTCCCTCCATGACGGTAACAAATATGTGAAATGAAATCCTTTTGCTGAAATACATTTTTTTACAAATTATATTATACTTATTTTAAATATAGTAAATATTTTAATTACGTTATGTTTTGAGAAATAATATTTTCTTACTGGTGAACGTGTGTGGAATTAAGCCGACCGTATCCACTAGTTCCAACAAATATTTGAGTGATTTTTGAAGAAAAAATTCTGTAAAAATGGAAATTGTTATTTTATACAGTAAGTACTACAAGAGTAAATATAAATCATATAGATACGACATCGTACCGTCAATGTTAAATTAGCAGTTTTCTAATAATGTCCTAATGACTTTAAATTAGTTCTATACAGTTTTGTTTGCTCAAATTTTTGTAAATAATTAATCTTCAAGTATCTAAAACTTGAATCAATTGTAATAATCTGGCTTGTTTGACATCTCATCCTACATTCTGCATTCTTGTCAACGACTTGATTTTCATGAAATCGAAATATTTGGATATTTCGACTTGTCTACTACGACATATTTTTGACGTTGAAAGACCAAGTCTTGCTTATTAATAGTTTTACCATTGACATGTTTATCGATTTGTCAATTTTTGACTTCATTTTGCAGTCCATTTTTGACTTGTCATTTTCATAAGTCCATGTTTGACTACCCTTTCTCCAAGAATAGCTTTGGCATGACTTTCTCCAGGTCAATCTTTGGCGTATGTGTCTTCCTCAAAGTTCATCTTTCACATCATCACATGTCTTCATCGGTTCATCCAAGTCCATCTCTGACATGTCTTCCTCCAGGTCCTTCTTTCTTCATGCTAATCTTTGGCGTGTCCTCCTTCAAGTCCATCTTTCATAAGTCTTCATCCAAGTCAATCTCTGACATGTTTTTCTCCAAGTCCATGTTTGACTTGATTTTCTTCAGGTCCATCTCTAACATGTCTTCCTCCAATGGCAATTTTTTAGATGTCTTTATCCTAGTCCATCTTTGACACTTTTTAACACTTCTTACTCCAGGTGCATGTTTGACACATGTTTCTACAGGTACATCATCCTTGTAATGGTAATTCTTTTGACATGTCATATACAGGGTGTTTTTGAACTCATGGTACAAACTCAAACTGGTGTTAGAATGAACTAAGGTAAACATATTTCACCATAGAACCTAGGGTTCAAAGGTCACTATTAAAAAGTTACATGGAATTAAGGTTGGCACAGAATGGTTTACATGGAATTAAGGTTGGCACAGAATGTTTCAACAATTACCTGATTATTACAATGTTTTACAGTAAATGCTCAAACGTTCTACCATTACAATTAATGCGAGTCTCACATTGGCGATGCATTAATTGACGCACTCTTTCAAAGATGCCCGGCATGTCATTTACATTGCCCGCAGCTACCGAAATTCCGGCCACAAGATCTTCTTGTGTGTCCATTGGAGTCTCATACACGACGTTCTTCATTTGTCCCCATAAATGAAATGCATATCAGTGAGTTCTTGATTTGTGTATGCTTCCATTTCGATGCCACAACTCAAGTAACCCATTAAATGTTCCATTTACCAGCTACACATTTGGCCTTGTAACTTTTTAATTGTGACCTCTGTAGCCTAGGTTCTATGGTAAAAAATGTTTACCTTAGTTCACTCTAACACCAGTTTGAGTTTGTACCATGAGTTCAAAAACACCCTGTATAAGTCCATCTTTGCCATCTTTACTTTAGGTCAATCTTTGACAGGTCTTAGGCTTTTCCAGATACAGTAGTTTTGTCTCGTAATTGTGAAAGTAAAATTTTCTCCACATTATGCATTTTTATAATTTTTAATATTTTCTTACCGATAAGCGGACCTCTTACTGGTTTGAGCGCTTCCGCGACTGTCCAAATGTTAGTGAAGATATTCTTTAGAAAAGAAACTGCAAGAATACAAAAAAATATCAATAATGTAAGACCAATTAAACTTTTAAAAGCAAGGCTTATGAATATTATTTTGCTGATATTTTATACAATTAAAATTGATATCTTGCTCGTGACATGGTGATATTGTCAGTAAGTTTTTTATGTTGATTAGGTCGTGTTGATCAATGGTGCGTCTAAGTTATCTTTGTCGTGAGAGTTTTTTTGTTTTTTTGGGTTATTCTTTTTTCACATGTCACTCTGCAGGCCCATCCATGAATGTCTTTCGATTGGATAATGATAGACACTTCTTTTTTTTTAAAAAAAAAAAAACATCTTTGACAGTCTTTTGATACTGTAAGTCGATCTTTGACACGACATCGATAACCCATCTTTGACACGTCTTTAACAGTTCTAATTTGACATGTCACTTTAAAATGTCAAATATGGATCTGTTAAAATAGATGTCAAAGATGGATCTGTAGAAATTCAGGCTTGTCAGATATGGAAATGTTTTTAATCAGATCCACCTTTGACATGTCTGTCAACAGATCCATCCTTCACACACCTTCCTCATGATCAATCATTGTCATGTCTTTATCAAGATCCAAATCTGACATGTTTTTTAGCCGATCCATCTTTGACAAGTATTTTTAAACATTCATCATTGCCATGACTTTCAACACTTCCATCATCCACTTTTCTTCACATATCCATCGTTTGCATGTCCTTCAAAACTTCCATCATTGACATGTCTTTGCACAGATACAACATTGACATGATTTTTTACATACATGTACATGTCCATCTTTGACATGATTCTATGCAGTGTACATACTGGTAAATCTTTGACACGTCTTCGAACAGGTCCATGTCTAATACGCCTTTCTAATATGCACTTCCTCGACACGTGTCACGTCCAAGACGTGTCAATCGGTATGTTACTTTTGTCTTAAAACAAGTTCAATGAAATTTGGAAGACTTTCATAGATTCTAAGGTAAATCCACAGTATTCGTAATGCGAAATTTTCTTCTTTGGTACCATTAAAAAATATCCTTCAACAGTTTATATTTCGAGGACTTACCATTCGAAGTTGTATTTATAGGCGTCGTTGTTATGGTTTTATTTCCTATTCCAGCAGTCGTTGATTTGTTGCTGAACAATTGGAAGATGCTCCTGGACGATGAACAAGTCACCAAAATGGCGACCATTAAGAAGCAAACGTGTAACGTTCGTGACAACGACGCCATTTTCCTGTTGAATTTTCATACGCATTTGCAGCGACCTCACTTTTCAGACTTGTTGTTCAGTTTTTGATGGCTGCTTGGTTGATATGCTGCAGGTGTAGACCACTTGTTCATACACGCTAATGACGCCATGGCGTTGTATAAAAATATATGATACTGTCAATTGAAGGAAGGTTATCATAATTATTAACCTCATTTTCTGGAGTTGCTTAAAGGTAACGAATTCGATCGCGGAAATGTAACTATAGCCACGGACACGCAAAAACAAGTGTTTGGATAAAGCTTTATTTGATAAGTGTCGTCGTTATTAAATGAGTAAAAATAATTGGGATAATGCACACGTATAGATGAGTTGACCTTGACTTACAAATTTTTTCAATGTTTCAACGTCTTCGATGTGTTCTACAAAATCATGAACATGTGCCGAATTGTTTTCATTAAACTGACAATTTATTTTACATATATTTCAACGTTTTCGTTTATTCTGGAAGTATCTTGGACTTGTCTGGAAACGTCTTTGAGGAATCCGGCGACATCTTGAACGAGTTCTACAAAATCATGAACGTGTCCAGCAAATGTTTTCAATTAAATCACAATTTATTTACATATATTTTTGTAGAAATCATCCAAGGCGTCACCGGATTCCTTCAAGATGTTGCTAGACAAGTCCAAGACACTGCCAGATGATTCCAAGAAGTTGAAATGTGTGTTAAACTTTGCTGGAAATGTTCATTGTTTTTGAAGAACTCGTCCAAGACCTTCCCAAACATGTCCAAGAAGTTGAAAGATATGTTAAAATGTGCTGGACACGTTTATTACTTTTGCGGAACTTGTCCAAGACGTTGCCAAACATGTCCAAAAAGTTAAATGACATGTTAAAATTTGCTAGACATGTTCCTTACTTTTGCGGAACTTGCTCAAGAGGTTGCCAAACATGTCCAAGAAGTTGAAAGATATGTTAAAATGTGCTAGACATGATCATTACTTTTGCGGAACTTGTCCAAGACGTTGCCAAAAATGTCCAAGAAGTTGAAAGATATGTTAAAATGTGCTAAACATGTTCATTACGTTTGCAGAATTCGTCCAAGACGTTGCCAGACAAATCCATTTCCAGCAATTTTTCACATATCACTCAACGTCTTGGACGATCTCTGCAAAATATATCAAATCATAATATGACGTTGATTTTCCCTAATAACGATAATAATTGTATAAAAACATATTATAATTTGTTTGTTAGAAGCGTGGATAAAAAAATATATTCATCTTTTAAATTTTATGCAATATCAGTTTTCTGCTCGTATCTTGAACAAGTCAAAGTTTGAAAAGAACAATTTGCAAAGTGAATTTTATCATCGACTTCCTACCATGTCTTATACCATTCAACATTTTTAGTTAGGTGCCTGTAGGAACCAGAAAGTAGGCAAGTCGATTATGATAAAGTAAAAAAAACAAATGTTGAAGCAGGATATCCTTCGCGTTGAAAGTTCGTTTTTGCAATCGGAGATCTGACAATAAAAAACTATTACAAGAATTCGACCAAAAACTTCATTAACTTTATTTAGTTTCTTTATACATGTATGTTATTGAAACGTTTTTATTCAGGTAAAATTGTTTAAAAACCTGTAAAATTCATTGAAGTTGAATATGAAATTTGTTGGGGTTACACTGTGTAATGTATACTGTATCTCAAAAAAGGGCATTAGTTTTCTATTGAATTTCCTATTATCCGGGGTCTGATTAACCGGGTTGTCGATTAATCCTGGTCATTTTTTAAATTCGTTTACAATCCTTTGCTGAAATTTCTGGTACCTTAATTTTGCCATAACGGAACCACAACATGGACGCGGATCAACATATTTTTCAATAATTTTTCAATTTTAAAATAGTTATCATTAAATTTTATTATGTTTTATACAGCATTATGAAAAAAAATCTGTATGAACAAATAGGGGTACTCAGACGAACGATACTTTTGGCTGTAGTGTGTAAACGCTCACGTGATACAACTGTCAAAAGTGCCATTCATGAAGCATTTGTCTGAATACCCCAAATACCAAAGACGTCCAAAAAACCGACTTTTTATGGTCGAAGGTCAATCTTTGAAAGCTAGGCCACGTGATACACGTCGCCCCCTAAAAACGACCTTTGACTGAAAGGTCAATGGTCACTTTTTAGAATGTTTGTGGTTAGTTGAGTTCGAGTTTTTGACCTCTCTGCACGTGCGGGGTGCACTCTCCTTTGGGGTTAGTCACGGTTGTTAAATTTAACCCCTTTTCTGGGGAAGTTGCCTAATTGTGTGACGCGTGTTTCCGGAAATCAAAGTGGCCCTGATATTTTGTACTAATCTCACGGGATGTTTTCTGTGAAGTTCGGTGAGTCTGACATATTCTGATTCAAACTTTAAAACTTAAATTTGTCTCCTCCAACATCGGAAAGTTCAAATTATTTCTTCTCGGTTTCTATGAATTTAAGGGTCATCTACATGTTCATTAATACTGTCATTACTCGTAATGACGCTCCAAGAAAAATGTTGCAACATTACGCGTTCATTATTTTTTTTAACCCCTACACGATCATTTAAAATGACGTTATTTTTGCTCAGAAACACTTTTCTTCGTACGTTAGGATGATTTTCTCCTAATCCTAATGCGCCTGCGCGCGCACCTAGTGGCGCAAATTGGAAATACGAATCCGGTCTGCGTGACGCGCGCAATTTAACGTACGAATTCAACATACGAACAATCGAGATAAGGTTAAGATCTCAGAAAAGTATTGGTTTTTTTTTTTTCAAATCTAGCTTTATTTGTACTTTATTTTTCAATCATTTTTAACATACGAACATTCGAGTTACGGTCGTCTGTTTATGTAAAAAGATGTTTGCTCGTACTTTATCATTTTTTTTCTTCAAAATTTCATTAATTCCTAATTTATTGCCTTTATTATTTAATTCGTGGAGAAAACCATTCAACCGCATGCAGGTACAAATATTCGGAGTTACGGACAAGGTTTATGGAATGAAGTTTAATACTTTTTTCATAAATCAGGATTTGGATGTACATTTCATTTTTTGCATTCAAAACATGGCGCCACATGTCCTGCGCGCATGCGCAGAAAAATATGTAGTTCTTCAGTTTTGATTGCGCATGCGCGCGTACATGTGGCGCCATCTAGAGGCCAACTTTTCAATACTTCATGATAGGAAGAACGGGCATGGGCAGAAAAAACTGTAATTGACTCCATTTGTAAATCGATGTTTACTTGTACTCATGTTTTTTTAATTTTTAATTTCATTAAATCCTAGTTTATTGGTTTGATTATCCAATAATTTAAATCAAACGCTCGTATTCGGAGTTACGGACACTGATGCTTTTAAATCAATGTTTACATTTACGTAATTTATTTTTAATTACATTAATTCCTAATTTATGGGTTTTATTATGCTTAAATTTAAATGAAACTCACCTAAAAATATTCGGAGTTACGGACATCGATTTCTGTAAATCGAAGTTTACTCGTTTTTTTTTTTAATTTCTCATTTCATTAATTCCCAGTTTATTGGTTTTATTATTCCTCAATTCTTGCGTAGAAAATAAAAGTATTAAACGCATGCAGGTACTAATATTCGGAGTTACGGACATGCTTTCTCAAATGAAGTTATTTCATGAATCGAGATTCTGGTGTACTTTTTTATTGCATTAATTCTTGTGGGAAAACCAAAATTTAAATTTCAAACACTCGCGATAATGACGAGTTTTCTGATAATGCATTATTTTCATAAATCGGTGTTTGCCCTAACTTTATTCATGGTTGTTTTGACCAGTGGCCGCACTGATGACCCCACCGACGTTGCTCAATGCAGTTCCCGCGCCTATGAATGCACTGTTAACCGGCACCCACGTGATTGTAACAGTAGCTAGACCAGAATTTATGATTGGTGAAAATGGTTTAATTACTTGTCCTGTTGCATCGACAACAACATTGGCTGGGGCCGTTAGTTGATTGATATTTGAGAGCGCAGACAAGTAGGTTGGCTGAAGACTTGCCGTAATGATGAAAACTCCTGACGCAGCCCCTTTGAAAGCAGGTCCAGTGAATGAATCAAAGCCTGAAAATGAGATACATATGTAAGTTCGGAACTTGCAACCTCTTTGAAAATTGTTGATGACAACTCCTAAAGTCGTTGCTTAACGAGCTTAACGAATGGCACTTTTGGCAGTCGTGAGATCATGAGTTTAAAAAAATTGCATTATACTCGGTTGAAAAATAGCAGCCTCGAGTGATTTCATTTTTTTTAATTAATCATCGTGTATGTTTTGAACACGTGATTTCACGACTGCCAAAAGTAACAAGATTCTTGGAAAACCTGGACAAATCTGGGAACTTGAAACTTTCTGTAAAAGTCAGGGAAGTTTGACGTATTCGTTTTATCACAATCAAAAATTAATGTTTCTACGAGGCTAGTTCTGAGGTCAATTTGTAATATTTTGATCAATTTCAGAGGACAAATTTACTAAATTTTCGATCTTTTCCGAAGACAAACTTGCAAAAGTCAGAATACAAATTTGCAAAATGTTTAATAATTTCCGAGAACAATATTTCAAAAATTGTTCTTGCGAAATTAGTAAATTGTCAAACATTTTGAAAAATTGCGGATAGCATTAACAATTTTTTCAGGAAAATTTGTTGGAAAAGTCAGAAAAGTTGAAAATTAAACTTCTGGGGGAAACCAAATTCATAAAGCTTCTGCCTGAGTACCCCATTTACAATGTATTTATTGGTTTAAAATTGTTCAACCATGATTATTCTGTTTTATAACCGAGTCATGCAATCCTATATTTTTGTACAGTGAAATTTTCGTCAATTATTTAATGCATAGAACTATTTTTCATCGGGGTACTCGGACAGAAGCTTTACGAATTGAACTTTTGGCAGGCTTAAGAACACGAGTTCAAAAAGATTGCATTACTCGGTTGAAAAATAGGGTAACCTTGCATGATTTTCTTTGCCAATTAATCAGCATGTCCATTTTGCACACGTGATTTTACGACTGCTAAAAGTACCGTATCGTAAAGTTTGTGTCTGAGTGTCCCTACTATATACGAGTTTTTTGATTGGTTTAAATGCTTGTTATGCTGTTTAACAACAAAGTAATGCAATTTTTTTGAATGGGGAATTTATCGTCGATTTTTCATAGCACATGGAACTTAAATATTTTCAGTAGTGGTACTCAGATAGAAGCTTTACGAATTTCACATATTCGCATTTTATAAGTTCGTTATAACGTGAAAACGAATTTACTTAGTTGAAATAAAGTTATAATTGATGCATCAAGGATGTATAAACGAAGTTAAAATTTTTGAAATACAAACAAATTTAAAAACAAATATGCATGTCGTGTTATTTTTATGTTTTCAATTAAATCGATATTCTTATTATTTTGTTTTTAATATTCTTACAATGCAATATAATGGTATTTTTTTATATAAATTCCTATTTTGAGGAAATAAAGGAATATTGATTTTGGATTTCAAGAAGTATTACGTCGTACCGTTTAGTGTCGGTCCTACCAATCCGTTGGCTGGATTGAGCACATCACCTACTCCGTTATCTACATTGGTTAGGTCACCATTAAGGTTTGTAAATATTTGTCCTACTTCAGGAGCTGATCCAGCAAGGGGATCCATAAGACGACTTCAGCAATGGGTTAATATAGTCGTCGCTCGTTATTTTCACTAATTCAGCTGTTTTAGCGGAGGGCTCAAGCTTATCAACGAATTTGACAACACCTATAAATATTCATTTAAAAAAAAACTTGTTTTAAGTGGAGTTTTCAGTTATGGAATCACACAATATTTGGTAATTTGTAAAACAAAATGAATGACGTCATCAGGATTTTGAATGGCATAATCAACAGAATTTTGGCGAATGACGTACGTTATTGTCAGAATTTTGGTTAATTGACGTGATCGTCAAAATTTTGGTTAATTGACGTAATCGTCAGAATTTTAGTCAATTGACGTGATCGTCAGAATTTTGGTTAATTGACGTTATTGTCAGAATTTTGGTTAATTGACGTTATCGTCAGAATTTTGGTTAATTGACGTTATCGTCAGAATTTTGGTTAATTAACGTTATCGTCAGAATTTTGGTTTATTGACGTTTTCGTCAGAATTTTGGATAATTGACGTTATTAGAATTTTGTCGGATGACGTTGCCATCATAATTTCTACTTATTGACATTGCCATCAGAATTTAGAATGAAGTTATAATCAGAATTCTAACGAATGACCTAATCATCACAATTTCTACCAATAACGTTTTCAGGTTTTTCGTCATCAGTTTTAATATGTGACGTCATTATTGGCGTTGATTTCCCAAAAAAATATATATATTTAATTTGGACGATTTTTACATAAGATTAAACAACTGATGAAAATTACCAGTCAGAATGTTCTAAATATTGCGCAAATTGTACAACTAAATAGATATGCAAAAACATGTATTCCATTACTATATATACTGTATTATACTTACTTGGCGCCAAATCAGTTACCGTGTAATGGCAAAGTACTAGCAGTCTGCCATTGACACGAAGTAACAACCAAAAAGCAAAAGTAAAATGTTCGTAGGAACTCCATTTTAGCATGGAACTTTATTTCGAACTCATTTTGTGGGAGCTTATATACTAAATTTTTCTAGTGTTGCGTGACATGACACAACGAGTGTTTTAGTTACATTATTGATATTGTCGAGATTCGGAGAACGAAATTCCACTTGTTCATACTTGAAACAAGTGTACTATAAAACAATGCTTTACAATCCTTTGACGTAGTTTGTATTCTACGAGTGGAATAAAAGTCCAACGACATGTTATTTCATGTAATGACAGGTGGAATTGGCAGCATGCTCATAAAGTCAAAACTCAACACCGAACACTTTAGGAGAATTTTTCGATGAAACTGCATAGTTGTTTCAACGTACATCATTGAATATTCTTTGCAATGTACAGATGCAGAATTTAGAAAACCTTTAAGGGCCGGTTGCACCAACAAAGGTGAACCTTCACCTGGGGTTAACCCGCCGTTTAACCCTTATTTAACCCGTCATTCCATTGCACCAACTGGTTTAGTGCAAAAAGTGAACCCAAAGGTTAACCCAGGGTTAACCTGCAGGTTAGGCAAAAAAAATGGCGGACATGATTTTTCTTTTGGTGGATATATAATCCAGTGGTAGTGGTATGTACAGTATATTTTTTAACTAGTATGGCTTAGTTTTAAACTATAGTATGGTTTTACTAGTGGTAGCTACAGTACATGTATTTCACTCGCAGCTAGTATAGTCCACAATTTATTATTATCAATAGCTACGAGAGGTAGCTTGATATAGGCCTACAGTAACTACCACTCGTAGCTATTGATAAAAATAATGTAAATTATGGACTAAACTATAGTTGCGAGTGGTAGCCTGATATAGCTACCACTCATAGTTATTGACAATAATTAATTGTGGCATATTAGCAGTCCCTCGAAGCTAGTAGGCCCTATTGAAAACAAACTAGCTGCAAGTGATTTATGATTTTTAAAAATCAAGCAGTCACTCGACGCTGTTATTGAAAACATGAACTAGCCGTGAGTCACTGCTTGATTTTTAAAAATGAAGCAGTCACTCGCAGCTAATTCATGTTTTCAAAAAAAGCTTCGAGTGAATATGCCACAATTTATTATTGTCAATAGCAACGAGTGGTATAGCTATATCACAACTAGTTTAGTCCATAATTTACATTATTTTTATCAATAGTTACGAGTGGTAGTTACTGTAGGCCTATATCAAGCTAGCTCTCGCTAAGCTATTGATAATAATAAATTGTGGACTATACTAGCTTCAAGTGGTAGCTTGATATACATGTAGCTACCACTAGTAAAACCATACTAGTTTAAAAAATATACTGTACATACAACTACCAGTCACTTGAAGCTAGTATTGAAAACATGAACTAGCAGCCTATCTATTTGAAGTTGGAAAACTAATAAAATTAAACAATGCATTAGGCAAAACATTTGCTGTTTACAATTGATTTCTAAGTAAGAGAATTGAACAAATGAATGGAAACAAAATATTAAATTGCAATAAACGTATGCTTTTAAAAGTTCATTAGCATTTCTTATTAATAATAACAGCCTCATCCATATAACATCATACATTTTACCTTCCCCTTCAAATACAATAGTATGCAAGGTATTATTCTCTCATGATCGCTGTGTAAAATACTGATACATATGTTCAATTTTTAAAATATCAATTGGAATATTACATTGATGCCATTAAAAATGCCGTTCCCATTAAGATTTTTTATCCTTTAACCAAATTGAAAAGCTGATGCTAGTTTTTCCAGTTGTTTTGCTAATTATTAAAAGATAAATACATCATAAAGTTGCCAAAAAACAAAAGAAAATCTTTACATCAAAATAAACGATATACATACATGTATGTAGGCCTACTAAATCATATCAAAAAAACATTAATTTTCAAAGATCTATCCATAATGTTTTTTTTTTAGCTTTTTCGAAAATTTGTTTGCAAAACAGGGTCTCAAATTACCTATTCATCATCCTTGGATTTAGTCTCCAAAATACAATATACATGTATAGCATACAGTGTACTCTTTGCAAAATCCCATTACCATTCAATTCAATTCAATTCAACTCAGTACCCTACAGTCAGCAACTAAATGCCATATGGTAGGAGGGTCGAGCCCATTTTCAGGAGAAAGCTCCTACGTCAGTTGCGATCGACTTAGACATCATTGTTAAATTGAACTTGA
>JAQGAO010001110.1:0-26532 GCA_034697705.1 Ommatoiulus sabulosus
TAACACCTCAAATTGGGTGTATAAATACCCACAGGTGCTGTGAAACACCCAATTTTACCATTATTTCTTAGAGTGTATAGTGCGATTCGCAAAGCTAATGTCCGAGTAACATTAGTATTTGCATCGTATCTATTTTTTTGCTTTACGTTTCTCGTTGTTTTGACATTAGTCAGATAATAACAAAATTATACTTTTATTAGCTAACTATAAAGCAAAAGGTAATTCTCATTCAATTTTAATTATAATGTTACTAACATACAGTACAATATCAATATATTTTCTTTAATGATACATCATGTAGTAATTAACAACTATTTACTGAAAGCAGTCACAGAATTAACCTACAAATAATTACCAAACCACTTAAAATTGTTATTGATAAACTGTAAACAGGTGTAAATTATACGGGTCTACCGCTTTAAATTCTTTCCCATGATTTTCCTTATAAAATAAAATTGTATTAAATTTTAATTGCAATTTAGTGCGGGGTGGATTGTGTCCATAATCATGTCGTTACCTCAAAAGCACCAAAAACATGGGAGCATTATTATCGAGAGAAAACCGCGCTTGTTTTTCTTTGAAATAAAATGCACGTATCAAAACAATATACCTTTGTCGTCAATACTTGTTCAGTTAGCGGTAAACAATTGTTCGTATAATCTGACCAACTAAATCAAACAAAATCAAATGTCGAAAAATGCGTTAACTTTATAGTCACACAATGCCAAAATGGAGGCTGTAATATGTCAACAACCTTGTTAATGCGGTTATTACATATTTATACAGGGAAGTTTCATAAGATCTCATTTCAAATGAAATGCCATTACACTAGGTATGCCTGGCTGGCACCCAATTCACCCATAGCGTTGCTATTTATCAACAATGCGTGGAAGTAAAAGGTGGGGTCCTTAATTGCACATTTGCGGATGAGACACGTCATTAAAAAAGGCAGCAAAAAATGCGGAAAAACTGTTCTTGCTCCGGTAAGAGCATGTATGACCCACAGTTAGGACAGAAATTGGCCTACTTACTAACCCCATATAGGAAGAAGCTATATAAACAGGTAACGCTGTCCCACAATCATGGCAGAACATCACTAGTCGGCAAAGCGAATTAAACGAGAAGGTGAAAAGAAAGTGCATTTGAAAAGACAGATAAAAAGCAGCGAAGAAAAGTATAAAGTGAAACCGAAACAACTACCTCTAACAAAATGAAAAGTCTGGTAAGTACACTGCAATACTCGTTATACACTCATTTTTTGGGGATACATTGTTGAGAGTGCATGCTTGCATGTTTAGTGACAAATGCTTGAGTTTAGCCAGTTAAATTATACAAGAACGTGTTTTCTCTGAGGATTCTTTCCCCCGTGTCCATAAGAAAAGTTTTCAAACATTTTTCCTATTCACTTTAACATTTCTATCTCCTAAAAATTCGGCATTTCCCCATTATTTTTAATATTGTACTGCTTCTTATGCCATCTATAGTACTCGATGTATTAGGATTAACACGATTAGAAATATTAAATGTGAGGCTGCACTTCACATTATGTCATATTTAGTTGTACTCCTGCATTGCTCAATTATATAAAACCTCATAGTTATAAAAATCAATTTACTTTTAAAGTTTCACTATAACAAAACGACGCATATTATTAATTTGTTCGTTAGTTAATTAATATGACAAATGAATTAGCATTATTACAATTTAAAATATACCATTTTCAATTGGAAACTTAATAAGAGGGCTTAAGGCCGTCACACACGAGGAAAGTTATATCCGGAAATACGGCATTTTCAAAAAGTTCTGTTTTTTAGAATGCGAATTAGGAGAAATGAAATGTTTTAATTTGTCAATTATAAAAACATAAATGAAGTCCAATTACTTTCAGTTTAAAATTTAATTTTTTAAAGCCATGGTTAGTAAAATGCTCAGGAATATGCGCTTGACTTTTCGGACACGGCTAAACTTGTCAAATTTCCAGATATAACTTTCCCCGTGTGTGACAGCCTTTAGTGAAAAAAATGCTGTGTTCAAAAGGTATAGTTAGTTACCTTTCGAACGCAGCAATTTTTAAGACTATATCACGAATTAGTCGAGAATGATTATCGCATTGCGGCATGCCTAATTCAGCCTGTCATTTAAATTTTATTTACTATACAAGGTACAGCCTCTGATGAGAAAGTAATTATCGAACAAGGGTTTTAACTTGGGCAAGAGGTTCGTGACCCCTACGTAAAAAATCACGATTCAAATACGAACCCCTCAACCATCAAAGCAAAAAAAAAAAAAAAAAAATCAAACCACCACGATGGGGTGCGTACATGCAGAAATGTCCGAGCGGGTCAATAAGACTCGTTATGCTCAGCAGCAGAAAAAGAGGGTGTGTAACAAAGCATTAATCAAGGTGTGTTAGACACGGGAATATAACGAAGTTTAAAATCCCCCCTCAAAGATAAGAGGCGCAAAAAAATTGCTATTTATAGACATGCAACACAGCTTTTTCACGTTATTCCAAGAAAAATCCTTGAGTCCATCCAGTTTCACAATTGATAATAATTTCGCTTTGTTGCTTTTTAAAAGTTAGATTTCACCATTACCAAGCTACGCATTTTCTGCATGTTAAAATTTTGCGTTCAGGATAAGTAAAATTTTGTCCAAGTTTAGCATAAGTTAAAATTACGTAAAATATCAACAGATGCAACAATTTCTTATTTCTTGACCAAGGATAAGATGAACCCTAATGCTATAAGCCGCATTTGAAGTACACTTCTTTCATAAACCAGACTTTTTTGAGAACGCATTGTTTAAAGAATTTGCATGTTTAGTCACAGTACTGATGTGGTTTAGTGGCCCTATGGCCTGCTTCATAACCTTTTATAAACTAAGATTTCTCCAATCATAAATAAAACAAAAAAATTTCGATAATAACTAAAGCCTCTTTTGTTTCAGATCATCTTAGCAGTTTGCGTGGTAATGGCGGCTGCGACAGAAAAAGGTAAAGGAGATGACGACTACGGCTATGGCTATCCGGTCAGTTATGCGCCAGTTTACACCGCCAAAGCAGTCGATTCCTACGCCTACAAACTACCTCAATATAAAAATGACTACAGCTTCAAGGCATACATGCCAGTAACGAAATACGTGGCTGTCAAATCTGTTCCGTTTTATGGACCAACTATGGCTTTCTACCCGGCCAGCTACGGTGGTGGATACAAAATGGGAGGAGGTGGTGGTTATGGAGGAGGCGGATACGGGGGTGGAATGATGGGAGGATATGGATACTAAGGAAGCCTTCAGGGAAAAAAATATACACTTATCAAAGTACGAGTTAGGCGGATCGAGAGAAACCCTATATGCCAAAATAACATTGCATTGGCAATAAAATGCCAAAATTATACATGAGCAATACCATGTTCGTGTAAAGATGGGGAAGATGAAAAAATGTTGGTAGATTTGGTGGAACTTTAAACATATGTTAGTAAATCAATATGTTATATGGGCAATACCATGTTCATGTAATATGTTATAGTTATAAAGTTAAGTGGACGACTGCTTTAACAAATTCCAAGAACGATAAGATTATAGGCCATTAAACCAACTCCACAATTTTCAAACAATTAGTTGGAATTTAGATAAGACCTACTTGATCGATCTTATGCTATAATGCTTAATCGTTATTACTAAGTTTGCGAGGTTTCATCTTTATACGAACATTCAACTCGGGCCTAATGAAAATGTACTCGTAATACAAAGTCAACCTATTGATATGGCTAACATGTCAATAAATGTCAAATTGACAGGTTTTTGCAAGATATTTATTACAGTGTATGATATTTTCACTTAAATTGTGTTGCGTTCCTATGTCTCTGTGTGAATTATTGTGCAATGTGTGATACATGTATATAATAAAAATAGTTGAATATGATTGTTAAACATTTGCACTTTTCTATTTTTATTTAAATTGGATTTTGACAGCTACATTTGTTAATAAAATTAGCATGTTTCGGTAGCACTGCCCCACTGGCCACATAAGGTTTAATGCTTGGTAATAGAATGAAAAAGGCAATAGATAAACAAATTTATAATCAATGCAGTTTATTAAAACTCAAGATTACATTTTTTTATTATTGACATTAGTTGCATAGGTTATTTTATTGAATTAAGATGATCAAACTTGTTAAAATGGTCCATGTCAACTAACCGTAAACTTAATTAGTACCTACTAACACGATACTGGAATCTAGGGACTCCATACCTTTGAGAAAACCCAGGGTATGAGTAGGCTGGAATTCTATAAGAATACGTTGGAAAAGCATAACCGTATCTGGAAGAATATGTTCCAGAGGTTCCTCTTTGGTTAAATGGATGTACTGGAGAGAGTCCAGCAACTACTTGTTGACCAGAATATAATTGACCAGTTGCAGAAGTTGAAGTTACTTTCTGGACAACTGGGGAAATCCCGCCTTGACCAGCATATGTAACAGCCCCTCCTTGCCCAGGGAATGTTGTGGCCCCGCTTTGAACAGAGAAACCTGAAACACCACCAGCGGTGGACACTTGGCTAGTCTGACCAGTAGTGTACAAATGAGGACTAACTTGACCAGTCTGACCTGCAGTGTACACTTGAGGACTAACTTGACCAGTCTGACCTGCAGTGTACACTTGAGGACTAACTTGACCAGTCAATACTGGGGATGTTCCTACCCCTGAACTCGCACCTGCGGTGTAAGTATATGTAGGCTGAGGGTAAAAGTACTGTTGACCATTGATATAATTTGGGAAATAGTTGACAGGGAAAGTTTGGCCATTTACTGGAACATAAGGTACAGAGTGCGAATAGCTAAATTGTTGTTGAATGGGACTGTATCCAGAAGCGACAGGTTTGACATGAAAATAACTTGGGAGTTGAGCAGTTGGATAGTACGCACCATACGTCTGTGGCTGTGCAATAGGGGTATTAACAGTTGGAAGGGGTACGGTGGTCACTACAGTAGTTGCAGTTTTGGTATCGTCCGTCTTTGGAGTGTCTTTAGTCTGCAAATCAGTAGTAGTGGTAACTTCAGACGTTGTGCTGGTGCCAGTGCCAGATGAATACGTTGGATCATTGTTGTTTTCTGGAGTTTGACTTGCGGTAGAGTAACTGACTTGGAAATGTTGTCCTTCAGTTTGATAACCGTATTGACCAGCAATACTTCCGTCAGCATTGGCAGACTCCACTCTATACTGGCCAGTCCTTACTGGTATTTTGACAGGAGCTATGGGAACACCCACATTTCCGGTGCTCAGGCCGCCAAAAGTTACAGCCAATAGGCTGACAAGTACAATCTGTAAATACATTTAAAAAGGAATCCTAAAACTTAAATCATATTTGAGTTATGACCAGTTGTTTCTTCATTTATTTTCAATGAAATTACCGAAATCCTTTCTTTTTAAATTTTTTTAGCCGAAAAAACTACAGTATGGGACATCTAGCCTCTATATTATTAATGGTAATTCGAAGCGAAAATAAACTTGATTATTCATTCGCATATCATGACCAACCAAATGAAGTAATTATCATCATAACATCCATTCAAAATATTTGAACCCCATTGATATTCTGACAAGTTTTTAGAATTTTTCCGGACATTGGTCTAGATTCCACCACCCTATTTTAACTGTCGATTATACAGATACATTCTATCGTAAATTTAGAACATTTAATGTAAGAAACGTTTTTTAAAGAACTTTTAAACAACGTACAGTAATGTGTTATAAATCCAATTTAACAGTACAAATTCAAATTCAACGTACAGTATAGGAACACTCGCCTGAAAATGGGCTCGATCCCCCTACCATATGGCATTTGTTTGTTGACTGTAGGGTACTGAGTTCAATTGAGTTGAAGCATGTCATAAAGTTCCGTGGAGAAAATTCGGAGAAAAACAATTTTCAATAAATTTATTTGATACGGACTAACAAAAGATAAGTTAATATAGATAAGATAATAAAACCAATCGGATTATCTAGTTATCATACATGTATACAAAGATTATATACATATAAATGTATAGATCATAATTTCAACAATAAATTTGAAATGCTTACAAAAAATGAAATACATCTATTACAACAAGTTCAAATCACATTTTTAGAACTGTTATGCTAGTCGGAAATTTCAATGGATTTATACACGGTGTCCGACTGTATATACATTTGACACTTGCTGCACGCGGTTTAAATATAAATTTAGTTTCGTCCATGACCTTAGAGGAGACTTTCTTAAAACAAGGAATTTATTTTAAAAAAAACTTGTTTAGTTATACGACTACATGTTGTATTTCTATCAAGAACTTTTGCTACACAAATTTAAAAAAAAACGATAAAAACTCACCAAAGATTTCATAGTAGAGATAATTTACGCCGATTCTGAAGATTTTCGTAAATTTCTCTGCAAATGGTGTAAAGTATGGCCTGGGTTTTTGTGGCTATCGTCTTTTTATAGTTTTGATAGGGGATCATCAAAATTTTAAACGCGTTTCTTTGTGCTACAAATCACAGTCAACATTCCGTCATGAAAAATTTGGCAACGTCCAACCCTGGCTCATTCATTTTTTGTCCAGCATCATCCCATAGGCGAGAAAGTTTCGGATCCAGACAAATTTCCACCAATAGAAAAAGGCAACCAGAGTTTCAACATTAAATATGAAGATAGCAATCCTGGTTTGACGTAAGATTTAATATATCTTAATGGATAATCTTGAAAATCAAGTGTTTCAAGGGGAAAACGAGCATTTGTAAATCTACTTGTATTGGTTGTGACTAAACCAAAGAATATTTGCAGAAACAAACAGCCACGGTCCCAATTAAAAAATTGAAAACAAAATGCATCGAAGTTCAATAAAGAATATACAATTCTTACAATGAGCCAGTAAATCAAGCTTCTGCGAGGAAAACAATGAAATGATGTCTAAAAAAAATGTGTAATCAAGAAGTAGACATGAAGTTAACAAGCCAATTGTTTTCGCTCTCAGTTTGAGTCAACGAATTTTACTACTGCAAAAAATTAGGGTACTCAGAAATAAGCTCTATGGATGACACCATTGTCGATCGTGCATGAAGTCACACGTACAAAAGGAATGCAATAATTGGTTTAAAAAGGCGATAAACTTGAGTGAATTTTTTAAACCAATATGCGTGTTGATATTGCATTCGTGATTTAATGTGTGACAAATCACAATTAGACACATTCGCTCGTATGTGTACATTTCCATCTTTGGAGAGAAATTTTCCATGTTATTTTAGTCAATGATACATTATGTTTAACAGGGATGACCATTTAGTAGTGTCCCAGTAATTAAATATTAGTGCTCCTGCTTGAGAAAGAAAGATTTCATTCACGGGGTACTCAGTAGATACATTTTCTTACGTGCTATTCTCGCATCTATTTATAATCGCCAATGGCAGAAAGCATTAACAATTTTCACATTTCAAATTAATAAAATATTCTTTTCATTTCGGTTGACACTTGCACAAATTGCAAGTTGGCTATGTATCAGATTGGACAAATTTAACAAGTCTACAGAACAAGTTAATTTTATTAATGGCACTATCAAGAATGTTTCATCGTTCATTTCTGAATCATTTTCAATTGAAGATTTTGCGCTAGTATGAAGCAGCTATACGAATGTTTATCACGATTATGTACATGATTGTTAAGAAATATGCAAACAACGTGTTTACAAATTTCTTCGCTTTTGTAACAAAGGAGTATAATTAGTTAGTGTATACCTAATTAGCATATACCGAATTGTTATTATATTGGCATTGTGCTTTAAAATGGTTTAAATGTCATTGTCAAGAACAACATGTCTTTCGTTTGAGGGTCAGAAATTTATCAAAAAAAATAAAAATCTTGGACTAATAGAAACGCTTTTTATATTGTTGTGCACAAACAAACAGGTTCAGGACAACAGCGTTCCCTGTTGGCAAAACCTTTAAACTACTCAACATCCTTGACCCATTTTGGAAGCTGAGCGTGCGTTTGCACCCATGAAAAAAGGTAAGGTGAGCAAAACTAAAAGAATTGATATTCTCTACATGTTGTGCTACGCTTGTCAATATCCAGGATCTTAAAATTTTCGCCAAATTTACTTCAACTGAATTGAAATTATTATATGATTAAGATTTAAAAGATTATTGAGTGGAATGAACTTTGCCAGACTAAGACCTTCACCTGAAAGTATCGAATTTTTGATGCAACTTAAGTATTTTTTTACATATAGGAGAAATCTAAAGCTACAGTGTACGTCCACACTGGAGGAAACATAGCATTACCATTAGCAACATACCATTTCTGTTGGTAATAGGTTTGCAGCTGCTCCTGGAAAAAACTTATGTAAACTAGTTAGTTAAAAACATTATGTAAACTACTTAGTTAAAAATATTACGTACAACAATTTACGTAAACAATTGGTAGCAATTATCAACGAAATGTTCCTCTATGTTTCCTCCAGTGTGGACGTAGCTCAATAGGTTATTTACGAAAAGTACTGTACATCTACTGTATGTTGAAGAAATGTCAAGCACGGATAAATTAAAAAAATTCTAAACTTAAATTGGGGCAACCAAATTAGCGTGCATTGTAAAAAGTTAAATGCAAATTAGCTCGCGAATTATAAAGTAGTTTAATATAAAATGCATTTGTGGAATTGTGCAACTGAGCATTTACATTTTACACATTTTTGCGAAAATATGAATCTGAAGCATAATTTGAATCTATAGTTACATGTACCGCTGAGATTAAGGCACATGTAAAATTTTATCGTTATACTAGTACGTTAAAAGGATTATGCCAAATAAGTCAAATAATACAGTTGGCAAAAAGTATCAAAACATCATGAAAACTGTTGTTGACGAGTAAATGAAATGGAAAAGATTTTCAAAACATACAATACATTTATAATAGCACTTACATTGCATAGCTTATGTAAAAAAACAAAACCTATAAAACAATTAAGAAATAACTTTAAATTAATAAAAACGAGTTTTTTCCTTGCTTAAACTCCTAAAGAAGGCTGCAGAGACAAAACGTTGAGCAAATTAAAGTATCGGTATTGAAAGAAGCTTCGTTTTTATACCATATTGAATCAGCGTCAGGGATTTTTTAAATGTATATTCCTTGACAAAAACAAAATTCTTCTTAACTTTTTTTAATTTATTGTTTCGTACGGTGAAACAACACTGGAAGCAGTCTAGAGAAGCATACACTGTACATGTAGCTTCTGAATGTTCTACTGTCTCTTAATTGGGATTCTCATTAGACATTTTATTCCAATTAATTTAACCAACCATGAAACTGCTAACTGCGTTTCTATTATAATAAAAGTGTCTTTTCTGGAGAATGCAGATGCAGATGACTTTCTAGGCCTTGGAAAATAGCTTTTAAGAAGATATCTAGACTATTATAAAGAATTCAAGGTCTTGAAGCAAAGGTTTTTTAACATGCCTTAAGGAGTAGATATTTTGAGAAATTTCTGCTTTCTAGGAATGACCAGGAGATGGCCTTCGCATACAGTAGGTGTTCATGAACCAAAACAATTGTAGGCCTACGAATACGCCAAGTACTTTCCGTTCTGTATGTCATCATTAGATAAAGGTAGCCTTATTTTATCAATTCACTGTCAGACTTTGGATAATAAATCACAAAATAACTAATTACAATCTACTGTTATGCGCAGTTTGAGCATTGCCTTTGTTTATGGAAATAGCATATGGGTTGCTGCATCCCAGATAGTGGCGAAACATGCGTGCACATGATGTGAAGATTCTTTTCATTGAATCACATGAACAGAACTGATATCAAGTTTGACTCGGGATTACATCAAAAGATGATAGACTACCTTTCTTAGCATTGTGATCATTTGACGTAATACACGTCGTACACTGTACATGTGATCAGTTGTAAATGAGGAACAGTTTCTTTTAGAATATGATACCATCATTGCTATTTGCATTGCTATTGGAAAATGTGAAATACACTACCAACAAATGCTGATAAGCTTACAGCAAAAACGCTGAGTATTACGGTGTTTTTTATGTACTGTATTATATGAACATTTGTCTGAACAATTTGGCAAACCAAGACCAAGATAAAATCAGTCTTCGATCATAACTACCGCGGACTACTACTAAAATGCGATTTGCAATTAAAAATTACTGGCTTGCCTCATAAAATCCTTTACAACGCGGTGATATAAACAATGCGATTAAAAGTGCCTTAATTGTAAGCACGTTTAAATACATTGCCAATTGAATGTAGTTCAATGACAGTCTCTGTATAAACAGTAGTTACACCGATTCCTGCACTGTATAAATAAAAAGCTTACATTTATTTGACATTTTTATTATGATTGGATTTCACCAAGGCCGGCTATTTGCCAGTTTATGTCCAGCCTCTTTTTTTTATCGCAGTTATTAAATGGATGCAGCGACCATCAATTTTTATTGTAAAATGTGTCTCTTTTAATTTGGCTAATTTTAAATGACCCGTTATTGAATTCCATTGGTAGACTCGTTTCTTGGCCAGTCCACATTTGGCCTTTAAAATATGGCCAGCAAGCAAATACGAAACAAACTATGTTGGTGAAAATAGTTTATTTCCACACCCTTCGATACGTCATACTAGTTAAGGTCAAAAATACTCGAGTAATATAAATCCCACCAGAAAGCGAAGTCATTTAAGAAACAGGAGTAATAAGGTTAAAGACACTGAAAACATGGCATCGCAGGTAAGTCAAATTTCCTAAACTAGCAACTAAATTTCATTTGATAAAATCGGCGTTGAGGATCATCTCAGTACTAAATAAGAAAATAAGAAAGCTTCAAGCTTCATTAACACCGGCTATTGCTTTAACAATGTATCAATGTTAGTATTTCTGTTAAGATTTGTTTGATAATTACCGTTCAGGAATTTAAAAAAACCTAAAAAAAACGACTCATGATATCATGTTTCTTAATTTGACAAAATTTTCTTATTGGAATATTTCTGATTTTTTACAAAATTCAAATAGTCAATTTATTTATAAACAGGGCAAGAGCAAAGAAAATCTTAAGACCGATTTCAAATGCAACAAAATTGACAATTGCATTCATCTTCAATTGTCCTGTAGATAATACTTTTTCTTTAAACACAAATGATATCATGTTAACATAGGTCTGAATATACGATCGTATTTAAAACTTTCGACTAGAAATCTATCATAGTAGTACTCTCATTAGTGATAATCAAGTAGAATATTATTACAAATGCTTACATACAAATTGTCATGTTTTAACATGCCTGGCCAACGAATATGCTGTATTTTAGAACTCATAAATGTCAAATTCTATTAAATAATTTAACATTTATGAGTTCATTTTAAGTTAATTCTATTTAGTACATAGTTGCAATTTAGTTTAATGCCATATATGATCTTAATAAATACCAATCAATCGATAGGTTAATATTTTGATGTTCTATTTAATTATTTACAATCCTATATGAACATTATTTTTTTCAAATTTCGCCAATTTAATTTGTATGCACGATGGCTTTTTTATATCAAGCAAACCATCTCAGAATGTTCGACCACCATGATATCCCCCATTTCCCAACGTCACAAAAGCGAAAAACCACATCAAAAACCTAACCTATTTAAGAACCACTGAATACCAAAGTTCCTATGTTGAATTTTTTTTTTCATACACTTAATTTTTCATCGATTTCATAAAATAATCTTTTCCCAATTACTGAGTCGCATGCATTGTTCTACAAATAGATTCTAGGACATCGTGTCCTTCCTGTTATGCCTATAAACATACAGACCTATAATTCGAGGGTTACCATTCCTTCTCTAATGCATTTTATATGCTTTGGCAAATAGGATAATTAATATGCCAAGCGCGTTTGCCTATTCTATTGTTTCAAATCTTGGCATAACTAAACAAGAGGATGTTCCTCTATGATTTATAGTTCTTAGTCGGCCTTTTCATCTTGATGGTTGGCATTCCTGCTTCCACGAGCCAGAGCCAATACCATACCAGCGATCCTCAAGGCAACTTCAAGGTTTCGTACAGAACGAGTGATGGCCAGTACCTCGTAGAAGACAGATCCGCTGATGGTACATCACTTCTGGGCAATTTTGGGTACCGTTCAAGTGGTGGGGAACAAGTAGGGGTGGCCTACGGCAGTGATGGAGCAGGATTTGTGATCAGAAGCCCTAGCGCAGCACCGTCAACTTATAGTACGGGAGGTGCCACACGACAACAACAATTCCAACAGCCTCAAGCGCAACAACCAGTTGCCAGCCAGTACAGCACTACAAGCACCGGGCAAACTTACAATTCCGGTTCCGGCTACGATGCTTTCTTAAGGTATCAAGAGGTCAATTTTCCCGCATCCAATCGTGCCCCTTCCAATGACGTCACAACTTCTAATTCTTTTATAGCCAATGGTGGTGAGATAAGATCTTCCACAGCTACACAAACACCCGCTAGCGACCTTGCACAACACGATGCCGGACAAAGTTACATTTCTTATTACAATGCTGCTACTCCTCAATATCACGCTCCTTCTTATATAGCTCAACCTCCTTCGCTTCCAACTCACAGCTCCTTCAATTATATAGCTACTCCAGAAGCTGCAAAATCCCCATTCACTTACTCATTTTCATCATACAATGATCCTTACTATAATCCTCAATACATAACTTCACAACAGTACGTTCAACCTGTACCACAATATGTACAACCAACACAAAACTTAAGATACGGACAAACTCATCAAAGAGCTTCTTATCAACCTCTGCCGACAGTAGCCTCGGATCTGAGAACAGTTATTGCGCAAACATTAGCTCACCAAAGACAATATTACAATGGACCACCAGTAAATTCTGGTTATCCATATTACGTCTGGTGAGACTGCTTGAAAATTTCATCATGCACAAAGACATGCTTCAAAATACCTCAAACATTGATAACAGCTACGCGCTACAATTTTCGCGCCCACTGCAGCTTTGCATTAACGCCTGAAAAACACGTAATTTGAAATTCATTATATCGTGTCAAATGTGTTAACAAAATTTGTTCACGAGGCTGGTCGTACCTAGAAATGTGAAAAAGGCCGCATTAAATTGATTAAAATCACGTACCTGCAGAAAAACCTGACACAATGGCCTTCATAAAACTGGAAAGTAGATCTAGCACAGATGGACGTGAAGGCACACTTAAAATTTCCGAGAAAAAGAATAACACAATTCATGCACATTTTCTTGCTGCTGATATTATTTACACATATACATGTATAGAGAAATGAAAACAAAACTAACTAAAAAATAGCCTTCATAAAACAATCTTGAAGATACATGTATGCATATAACTGCGACTTGACCAAAACGTCGGTGTGTGCGTATGCATAACTGCAACTTGACCAAAATGTCGGTATGAAAAAATGCAGGCATTTGTAAGCTGAATTGAGCAATATTTCCTCTGATTAAAATCTGGCGCGCTAAAAAGTGGAATTTCGAGTTGCTGAAGGTGATCAGCAAATGTATTTGATATGAAAACGTAAAATGAAGTTAATGAATGTATGTATGTGAAGTTTTTATGTACATATTAATGTTTTAAAACTTGTATATCCGCTATAATAAATTCTTGTAAATTAGCATTCACTAAGCATTTTTATAATACTTAATTTGCCTAAATGTTATACGCCCTATATATATGGTTGAGTGGCAAATGCCCGGACTGAGTGGACATGTACTTTAGACTAATAGACTATACGTGTTAAAAACGAAAGTTTTTATTATGAGGGCTCTCTATAGCAAGCCGTTAGCATCTAAGCCATGGTGATTCCAATAGATCCCTTTGAATCGAACGACGCGTTGATTGGAATAACCCAATTCACCGCTAACTAAAAAAAATGGCAACGCTTTTATTGCAACAATTCGGATAATTTATTATGCGTAATTTTACATACTGCACAGTATACAGTGAATCATCATTGCGGCAGTGCTTATGACATTTTCAACAAAGTAATAGTAAAAGTTACATGTACTGTATTATACGCTCATAAAACACGTTAACAGCACTATACTTTTGAATGTGGAGAGATGTTAACTGATATTTCGGTTTTCAAAATTCATTAACCATATATTTTTATTTCAATAACATATCAAATATTGGCAAGTATTTCAATACGATTTTTTTTTCAATTTCAATAAAAAATGATGTCCCTGTCCGAACGTGCAATATAGGCCTTTATTTACGTATATCAATTTTTAAGTTTTTATATTAAAATGATAACCGGTTGCACCAAAGTTCGTAAGATCTTATTTGTCGATTTTCAAATATGAAAACCAGTACATTTAAAGGTAAATTTAAGTACCAAAGTACATACAGTATTGCTCCGCCCCTATTCGGTTGATTTACCGAATATTGAAGGAGCAAAACAATTTGATTTCATAATTTTAATAATCAGTTATTTAACGCAGAAAGATGCATCCGACCATAATTGTGATGATTTACGTCTATTACGAATTAAAAAGTAAAAAGCTTTGGCAACTATACAGTGATTTAAATAAAAAAACAGAGCGCTTATAAAATGAAATACTGCTGCAAAGTTCCTTGCTAGAAATAATATTAACTACTGTACGTATTACATGATCTCCGAAGCTTATTTACAATAAAACTGAGCTAGTAAAAAATTCCCCCAAGTAAATATGCAAACCTCATTAGCAAATATGCAGAATTTTTTTTTTAAATTTTGATAATCTTGAAAATCTAATTTGGCTACCCCTTCAAGAGAACGGTCATTATATACTGTAGTTAACACGCGTTAAGTGAATACAAACGCTCAATTTCTCAGGAACAGTAAATAGTCCCAGATCTCATTACTAGTTCCCTCTACACAATTTAAGATTAGTTAACTTTACCTCCCTGCTCTTTTTTGTGTGCAAATGTTGCATTCCAGTGGAATAAAGCATATTTGTCAAACATGTCCCCCGCATATGACACTGCCCAGTTTATAACGCCATGCCACAATCCTTTAGCTAAGCAACGACTCTTGGCGATATATGTATTATTAAACATAAAAACAAGAATAGTAAATGGACCCTTATTTTATCCGATTGGGCATGTTTCATAAGAGCTCGGCACATTAGCGCACCACTTATGCTGATTGAGTGAGTGATGTGGTGCCAATGGTGCAGTTATGCGCCAAGTTTCGAATCGCAGCCCAATACGAATCTAGGTTTTAGCGATAGTAAGCAGACTTCTGGTTATACTGCTGCTGTCGAGCCCCAGTTGGGTAACCGGATCCAACTCCTGCCGCAGTGCGTGGTGCCTGAAAGGCTCCAGCACCCCCTGGATAAGCCGCAGCAGGGGCACCAGCGTAACCAGCAGCAGGGGCACCAGCGTAACCAGCAGCAGGGGCACCAGCGTAACCTGCAGCAGGGGCACCAGCGTAACCTGCTGCAGGGCCACCGGAGTAACCTGAAGAAACTCCACCAGTTTGGCTTTGCTTTTCGTCGATAATATGGAAACCAGAATCATCGGCTTGGTAGGTGAGTTCTTTGTGGGTGCCGTCGGGCGAGTTCACCACATACGAACCTCTGACCACTCCTGCAGCATCTTGGGATTCCTGACGTCCGTGGTCTCCGGCGCTGTAGCTGAATGCGAACGGCTTTGGTGATTCGTCGTACGACTCTTGGAGGTTCTGGAAGCTTCCGCCGCCATATTGGTACGCCTTGGCCGCACCGCCGTAAGCTTGTTGGGTGCCGAAAGAAGGTGCGACGCCTTGCTGCTGGGCATTGAAACCATAGGGTTTACCGGCTTTGGCGGAGTAACGTTGCTGGGAACCGAACCCGGCGGAGTAGCTTGCCGGACTGGCTGGAAATCCGCCACCAGTGCTGGTTCCAGCGGCTGGGGTTCCGTCGTCGGTCGTCGGGATGTGGGCGCCAGTGGCCAAGAAGCCTTGCTGACCTGCGCTATAGCCAATGGATCGCTGGGCGCCATCGTCTCCTCTGAAGCTGAAACTACCCTCCACTTGACCATCGGGCGAGCCATATTCAGTCTTGGTGCCATCGCTGCTGGAGTATGAATAACTGTAGGAACCGTCGCCTTTCTTCTCCAGGTTGAATGCCGCGGCCTCTGTGGGTCCTCTGGGGGCGTTGTATGGGGCAGCTGGTGCGCGGTAGGCAGGAGCCGCTGGTGCGCGGTAGGCAGGAGCCACCGGTGCAGGAGCCTGATAAGGAGCAGCAGGAGCAGCGCCGTACTTGGCGCCCGATGAATACTGTCCCGAACTGTGACCTCCGGCAGAATTGAAGCTTCGCCCTTGACTGCCACCCGCATATTGTCCACCATCGCCAGTGCTGACCCCGGAATACTCCACGTTGACGAAGCTGCCATCTGGACCGCTGTGTCCGTACTTTCCGGTCACTTGACCGCCTGCAGTTTTCTTTTCGGATTGGAAGGCTCCCGTACCAGTGTTGTAGCCAAAGTCGTAGCTGCCATCTTGGTTTCGGTTAAAATACTGCTGGCCCCCGTCGTCAGTCTGGTGGCCGTACTGGACACTGCCCCCCGACTGGCGGCTGTAGGATGAGCCGGGAGCTGCCTGCTGTTGGCCAAAAGCACCGGCACCGGTGTGGTAACCACCAGCGCCGCCAATGGACTTCCCGTAAGGAGAAGTGAAGACACCAGAAACAGCAAAAATGCAGATCTAAAAATTTACAACAATGGAGGTTCAATATAACTTGTAACCGTACCAGAGACAACAAGACTGCGTCATTTAGAAAGCGTTGCGAATACGATGAAAGTATTTCCTCTTTGTTTAGAAATCTTTCCAAAGAATAGCAAGCACTTCTTTGCTAGAGTTGTGCTCGTTTGCAAGAATAGCATACGCTGGACTATTTGACATAGCATTTTAATAGCGAAAATTAACGTTTTTGTAGTGCAGTTGAATTAGATGTTGATGAATATGTATCACTGAAATTCGTATTGAAAAAAAAAATATTGACAACTGTAAACAGATTTCATGTCGAATTTCACGTTTCTATGAAAATTTGAAGAGATCCTTAATAGATCCATTTCAACATCTTCAACACATAACAATTTGAAAGTATATAGTTTTTCACTTAAAGTTTCACCAAACAACTTGGAACGACTAAATCCCAGTATTTAGGAAAGCCCACGTACATGAATGTTGAAATCCACGATTATATACTGTATAGTCGAGATCTATCTCAGGCTCTAATACAACTGTTTATGTATTAGTAATATTATCTCGCTAGAGTAATTTGTATCAATTTCTCCGTGCATTTCCGTGTGGTTAAAATAATATGCCGATTTTAAACTAACTTCCCGTTAAGTTAAATTTGACCAAAAAATAGGTGGACGGTGGTGCTGATTAAGGAAACAAACCGAGCCAAAGGGGTTTCAACATTTTGAAAGGTTATTGGAAATATACGAAAGAGGGAAAGCTAAAACAGACCGGTTGAACCTGGAAATGAACTTAGGTATGATCCAGTACGTGATGAAAATAACATTTTTAAAAACGTGATCCTAAAGGCCAAAACACCAAATCAAGTTAAACAATATTTGTGTACAAATTTTGCAATAATGTTATAATAATTGATCCTAAATATGAATCGCAGCGTCTGAAGGCATAATTTACATCACTAGCTTTCGTTGCACTCCACTTAAGAAATGCATAAAAGTTTCAAAATTATGATTTTATAATTCGTGGCCTAGACCATGCAGCAGTTATAATGGCAGCACTAGTAATGATAATAATTATCCATATCCTGTTATAGGCATAGTTATTTAGTAAAAGTTTCCCACTGTGCTTCTTCCTAGAAGTGATGAAGCATTTTTTTTTACAGAAAAAAATCTTCTACACGAAAGTAGCAAAAGGTCAATCCTGACTTTTCTATGCTCGATTTTTTTCATTCGATATTCGAAATCCCACATAAATCTATTGCTCATTTCGATTGAAACAATAGGAGCCAAAGTAAACTAGGACACAGCAACGTACATGTATATTATGTGAATGAGTTTTGATTGCCCAAAACGGTGGAGGTTAGCGTTATAGGTGAAGCTTTTTTTCTTTTGGTAAACATTTTATCTTGTCCATTATATTTGTGGAATGGTAAAACAAGCATAATTATACGTCGAAAGTGAAAACTTTAGATTAGGATCTAATGAATACCATATATCAGAAAACTCAGAGGGAAACATTGTTAATTGCACAGAAGCACGAAACCAAAATAATTAAAGAATGATGGTTTAAGTAGTTCATAACATAAAAAATTTGCAATTAGGATTGTGTTTTGATAAATTACATTCACAGTCTTAACTTTCAATAGCACGAATAATTATATAAGGTTAATTTAACTTTCACACATATTTGCATGCCATCTTCACTTAAAGCTAAAAGATTTTTTTAGTTACACAGCTCTACATGATACGTCAGAAGACGATTACGGTACTTTAAATATCCTAATAATTGTACCAGTTTATGCGCATCCCTAATTATTTTTTTAAAGTTAAAAATATCTCAAGTTTCACTACTCATTGTTTCAAATTAAGATTTTCAGAATTAATTTTAATTTTAACATTCTAAATAAAATTCCAACTTTTCTATTAATTACGTGTACGTAGAGCAGTAAGATTTGCAGAACTTACAGTGTATCATCATTCTACATGTATACATGGTATCAACTTTTATAACAAAATGATGAAAACTAAATAAATGTGCCATTCAGTATTAATAATAAGTGTTTAAGTGTTAATTAAAATGAAAGTGTAATATTATAGAAATTACTTAAATACTTATAATAAAGTTGAATTAAATACAGTATTAAAAGTGTAAAATAAAAATTAAATTGCCACAAATTGGTTTCCTAAGAAAAAGCGAAAAGCAAGTTTATGTATACGATTAAAAATTATATGTACTGTATTTTAAATGCATTTTTTTAGTAAATTACTAAACAAAGCTTAGGATTCAAGTAATATCGCGGTCATTTTAAATTTTTAAGTTGAAGAATACAAAGAAAATTACGATAGCAATGCAGCCACTTTTTGAAAATTTACAAACATTCTACTGCTCGAATTTCTGCTTAAATTTGGAGATAACTGTGAATTGAAAACAGGTTTGCCATAATGTTCATCAATATTGAGAAAGAACAATATTTAAAATATTATCAATTTCCCAATAAATGAATAAATTAGGAGGCATCCCTCCATTTATTGGGGAATTGATGATATTTTAAATATATTGTGCTTGACTTCAGAAAAATCCACTTAAGTTCCGAAATTTGGAGAAAAATAAAAGGAATGATGCCACTAAAAAATTCATTAGAAAATAAAATTGAACTGCACTGTTATTCTAAATACATATTACCATAGCAGATTAGGGAAGTCCCGTTATCGTCAATGAAACTGGCATTGTTTCACGAACTCTTTAGAATTGCATGAGCCGAGCATGCAAATACCGTACGTGTAAATCCGCATAAATGCAAATCGCGATATTGAGAAGATTTTGCACCATATTTCGACTAGCATAAACGCTGCAAATAGTCCAATATATTTCCACGTGTGCTGGTAAAATCATGTAGCGCCCCAGCACAAACCCTATTCTCCGCCGCAATGAAAGTGCGAGTGAAATGCTTAATACTGCATGCATGGCAGAAGATTATACTGTAGGTTTGCTTACCAAAAGCGCGGACTTCATTTTCAGTAAAGATCAGTGAAGATGTTTGACTATCAAGTAAAAATCTCCTCTCTATTTATACGTTATGGTGAAAGAGTGAAAGGATGGCCGAGTAGGCGGGAATTTGTGGGATGGCGAGTCCATCCTCAACATCCCATTAGCTGTTGGAAGATCCCTTGTTACCGTAGCATCTCCAGCAAGAAACGCAACAACAACAAAAAAGGCAGAGATAGTGAGCATCCTTGCAAAATCTACGAAGGCCAACGGAGAACCAGAGGCGTGCTTTATGCACCGGTGAGATCATAACTGACTACGGGATGTCCCATTTTACTGGCCCGAATACTATTCATTTCGTGAAAACCCATAGCCTATCTCATTGATAAAAAAAACCTCTTTGAAACTCAATCTTGGCATGTTATTCAAAAGCGAGCTGAAGGAGGAGATAAAAGATTTCGATTTCACACTTTCGCTTATCGGCCCGATGCATTTTTTTCCCGTTTATTTCTTTTTAAAAGTCATGCGAAGATGTAAGCTCGAGCATCTTTCCGTTCACGGTCACTTCCAAATAACGTTTGGCAAAAATGTCTTATCAGCAGTATATATCGTAATTGAAAATCGAACTTGTATTTTCTGCAAATAACGTGCTTAAAAAATGGAAATAAATGGGGCAAATGGGCCGCAATCGGAATGCTAATTGCTAATTGATTGATCTAGTTTCACTTTTAATTTAATTCAACATGCATTGATAATCTTGATAAGGTGAGGAATTCTCGCAAAAAGTCTTATCAGTTTAACCCGATCATTGCAAAGGAGTTAACCGAAGGAGGTTAGTGCAGTTACTTAATTACGTTTAACCAGATTTTCGTTACATAATTTCGTTTAGAACTTTAACGAAAGCCCGAACTCCCATTTCCTGCTAAACTTGTTTACCTAAATATCTATTTGAGGGAGTCGTGACGTAAAATGCACTGTTTTTGATTGGCAAATCTGAAAATTCTGGAACAAACTTTGCTCTCTATATACATGTACAGTATATTATTCAGTTTTATCACAATATGTAGTCGTTAAAAATTGAAAATACAAGATAATGATTTGACATCCCTTAAAATCACTATATTACTGATCGACACTTTCTTGAGACAATTTAAAAGATTAAAACTCGGTGGTTCCCATTATAATAAAGATGATGAAAAGAACTAACATATTTCTCAAACAAATGAGATGCTTTACGCGTTAATATCTCTGATATAATGATACTTAGGAGTATAAAAATTACAACCATTCAGTAAGCCACTGCGGTTGAACCCCGAAACAAAAACAGCGAACCAAATTAAATTTTCTTTACTTTTCACCTTATGGGTTTTCATAAAATGAAGCAATTAAAAAGGCGTAAACTATATTCTTATAGAAAGCAATCATCGGTCTGTTCATGATAAACATTGTTTCTTAATTAAGGTAGAGTGCGGTCTGCCGAAGTTTCATAAGTCTCACATTTATGTACATGTTCTAGATATTCGGGAATTTTTTGCAATTATTATGACAATTGTGGGAAGTTAATCCTTAATATCTTTCACAAAGAAGAAATTTGAACTCTCACGTTTTTCTTCTTTTTCGTCAGATACTAATTTAGGTCTCATTTAGCCAAGTCCTGTATAATAAACGTTTATCACCCAGTAATTAATTCTCACAATGGAGAAAAGGTTGACCCTTAAATACTAAAATTACAAAACTTGTTACTTTTTCAAAGACAATATATAATAATTAGGTTAACGGATATTGTTAACTCGGTAAATTGTACAATTAAACTGCGTATAAAATGTTAACGCCATGCATATACGCCCTGACAATATGCTCTGCATTAGGCTTATAAAAATTAAAAGTAAGTCACAATGCATATTTTGCTCATGGATTAAGAGATGACCTTTATTATTCAGGTACATGTATTCAAAAAACATAATAAGATTTGGACCCCGCTGTTCATACTACAAAACGCATCGCGATCTCATAGGACTGCAATCGCATACTTTCGTTGCCCTATATTTTAACTTAAAATGGCAACCGCAAATTTGTCAGCTAGATTAACACTTCTAGAGGCCTACATTTTACACAAACTAATAAGTAATCTCATTTCCAAACACATTTATACATGTATCCAATATGACACTGACAATGCACAAAAAATGTTAGGGCAGAAAAATTTGCAGCAAAATATTTACGGACAAAAAGAAAACATTATTAAAAAATATTTGACCTACAAGCAGTGAAAGGAAAGACTGGTTTTATGCATTCTAGTCAAAAATTATGTTAAATATATTGCCTATAATGAATTTAATACATGTACGTCGGATGACTGAATATGCGAATGTCAACCTTTTATATGCATGTCATCTTGCATTTTCAAATAAGGTTAGTACTTTCTCATAAATTTGAAAATGTATTTTTTTAGCAGAAAAAATGAACATTTCCAGCATGGCGTCAATAGCTCACTCACAATCGTACTCTTTACAGAACATTTAGGAATTTAAAGTTCGATTAAAAAATGCTCCCTCCCGTTAGAGAATTCTCCGTTTTAGAGAAATTATAAAACGACAGCTTTTATAATAGATATTTGATCACAATAACATATAATAGCCTTAATGCCTTATTTACTGATATATACTGTATATAGGTAGCATAGTTTATTAAACATTAATACAAGTTACTAATAATTAAATGAGAAAATATTAAAGTATTGATTATAAAATGGTTCTGATTACATCTCTAATTGCATGTTTTCAATAATATAATTCGATGAACGTTTTAAATTACTATACGTTATAATTCGATGAGCTTTCAGAAGTCTGAAAATTGTGTATGCATTTTTATTGAAACACCCACTAATAGGTAGGTAGCTACGGAATTTGCTTTACAAGTACGTCATTTAATAATTTTGTTGAAAATCGTGAAAAGGTATCTAATGGGCGGATCTTTTATGTAAATATAACCCAGGAGGCTGAGCTCAATAGTTCGGAGACAATTTTGGCTAGATATGGCTCTGAAAAAATAAGGATCACGCATATAACTTTGGTCACACCAAAATTGAGAATTTTTGTAAATCTTAGTGGGCATGACTTCATGGTTTTTTACCGAAAGGATTATACAAACTAGGAATATAAGCCGTTCTCTTGTTAATAAAGAAATTCATACTTTTAACATCATATTAGCACCCCTTGCGTAATCATACACAGTAGGTAAGAATTGGGCCAGGTAATTCCTATACTTGTACATGACATCCTACATGAATTGTGGTGCAAAAAATCAAGAATTTAGAAACAAAAAACAGTAATTACTGGTAAGAAAACTTCCAAAGGTAATACACTTTCACAGGTGAATGCGAACACAAAAAAACATTGAAAGTACTTCCGCTTTCATTGTTTCTCATAACAAAATCAGGCCCAAAACCCAACATCAATACAAATGAATGTCAATTATCACACATTTTAATTTAATTTAATGTTCTCGAAACTGATTGTCAAACACTCAGACTTTCATATAAAAAGTAAATACACCGAGAGAAAGCATGTAACGAAAATCAAAAGTGCATACTAAAGTAGTTAATAAAGCTATACCACCCACATTCATTGTCTAAGTTTAATTCGTGTTACTTTCATTGTAGTAGCATGAAAACGTAAACCAAAAACCCAATTGTACGTGCTTTAATATTCACTGGCACATTTTTTAATGTGTAATATAGTGTATAACCTCAATTAAAATGCGATTAGGTTAAATTCAGCGTAATTATTGATATTTTATGTTAAAATAAGTTTAAAAAAATGGAAGCAGCATATGCCCTTATCTATTGTACAGGTACACGTGTATACTTTACATGTAGCTATTATACTACTATATGTATTTTGATATTTTACCGGTTTTTAATTAATATCATTGTCATAAAGTTTACAAAGTACACGTTCAAATTAATACCTCCATCACTCAATTATTGCAACCTGAGGGTAAGAGCACGCTGACACTTATTTCATTAACTTAAAAACCAGTATCGCCTAGTGGTATGAGTCTGCAATACCACTACGCGACACTGGTTCAAAATAAGTAAACAAATCACATGAATAAATGCCAACGTGCTCTCACCCAATACCATCACTTCTATAAGTACGCATTTATAAGTACATGTACATTTCAACTGATGTTATCCCAATACGACTGTTCTTAATTGTAATAGTCAAAGAAAGTACTGAATTATAAACATATAAGATCCGCAGTGTAGCCATGCATAAAAACGATTACAGAATAAAAGGCGACATGTGTTTATAAGAAAAGAGAAAAATGATGCATCCAAATGAGCATATCCTTCACGGTTTATCACGATGTTAATTATTTAATTAACTGTCATATAACATATAGAACAAAAAAATAATCGTGTCTGCTACTTTCTTTAGGATGACAAGCTAAATGCGGCTAACGCCTGCGTGGATCACAGTACTATACGCAAAAGTTACAAAACTTATGACTGTTTCAGCGTATTGATATTCATTCCGCGTTTGCGTTGCACGACATTGTGTGGCAATTACAGACGAAACCTTGTAAGTGATTTCCCCATTAATAATAAAGCATGCTTCCCATAAACAATGTAAACAAAGTCGCCTTGAAGATTAATTCATTTTTTTAAAATATGCTTATTTTAGTTGGATTGTCAATGAGCTCAGCAGCATTTTTTAATTTACTTTCTTCAACATCGCAACAGTAGCATCAAATAAGTATTTCAAGGCTCTGAATGCGATGAAGAATAATACCCAATCTTATAATAAAAATTAAAACAACCTCTGGTTGTGCTCATCACGCCTCATTCAACAATAGCCTGTCAACGAGTTAAAAAGAGAGAGGCAAAAAACAAAGTATTGGGTATGTAATTTTCTAATTAATTTTCTAATAACAGAAAATATTGTACTAATATGAGTTTATACACGAAACATCATACTTGCATGTAAAAACCAACCAGACGTGCAATTTTTAATTTGATCAAAATTTAGGCAAGACAAGGTTTTCGTAAATGTCATTAAAGTTTTATTCAGAACAACAAATTTAGTATGCATGTACTGTATGTAGCAAGTAATTGTTGACAAACTCCCATTAATACTGACCTATCTGATCAGTGATGCGTGATTGGACCTGTTTTGAGATAACTAAATACTTAAAAATGAATTCAGAAAACCTACTTAAACGGTTATGTAATGACAGTTTGTAGGTGACTAACAAACGATAGATAAACAGTTAGCATAGAAGTATCAAACAGTCCAGTTTATACGTAATTACAGTATGCACGTATTAGTTGTTTATCCGCAGTAAGCGCTTAAGGGGATGTGTTCACCTCTTCAAAAATCGCCTTTTCCCAATAGATGGCGCTGATTTTCACAAGTGTAATCGGGTTAATCTTTGCCAAAGGCTTTTTTCATGACGTATTTTTGATAAGAATAGTGCTGTCAGATGTCGTTCAGTAGTTTCTAGTATTCCCTAATTATCCCTATTTTTTGAGAAGGTTTTAAAATTAGCTGACTTATGAACTAATTTCAAAGTGCCCTACATTCATGCTTTTTGGACCTTACAATAAAGCGCGCCCTACTTTCCAAACCAGTCCTTCAAAGTGACCATTTGCCCTTTCTATTTTTGGAGAAATTTGGAAGATCTCCTCGCGAAGGTAATGTAGGGCAAGCTTCCTAAACCTTCATTCACTTTGGTATCAGTTTGCTGGTCAAAATAAATATCGACCAAATTCAGCGGAATTTTCCATAGCGTTTTTTTTAGGATAGTTTCTGATAATTTCATATGGATTTTTTTGTAAAAATAATAAGAAAAACCCACCATTTCTTTCCACAATATTTCGGTTGAGGTTTTGACGTCCGTTATGAAAATATCCATAAGAAATTATCGGAAAATATCCTAAAAAAAACGCTATGGAAAATTCCGCTGAATTTGGTCGGATATTTATTTTGACCAGCAAACTTATTTCAAAATGTGAATGAAGGTTTAGGAAGCGCGCCCTACATTACTTTCAAGAGATCTTCCAAATTTCTCCAAAAATAAGCCCCGTCCACACCAAAAAATAAATCACAAAAATAAATATAAATGGCAAACATAAATGGAAAAATAAATGGATATAAAGTCCGAACAAAAAAAATAAATAAAAAGATGTCAGATTATGATTCTACGTGAACTTCATAATCTGACATTTGTTTATTTATTTTTTTTGCTCGGACTTTACATGCACGTAAAAGCGTTCATTTTGGATTGTGACAACATATATATGTTGGATTTCCCTGTATTTTTAAGAATAATTCATCCCTGACTTTTCCATGACTATTACAGAAATTTTTAAGAAAATTTGAAATATTCAGATTCGGAAAGCGAACGTTTTGCAAATTTATACTATATGAATGTTGGAAAACATTCAAAATTTGTACTCGGAAAAGGTTGATAATATGTGCTTGAAAAAGGTTGGGAATATTCCAAATTTGTACTCGGAAAACGTGGAGAATTTTGCGAATTTGTACTTGTCATTCTGATTAGTAGTTATTTACAAAATTTTCCACGTTTTCAGAGAACAAATTTGCAAAATTTCCCACGTTTTTTGAGGACAAAATTGCAAAAATCTCTCACGATTTGCAAAGACAAAATTTCAAAATTTTCCACGTTCGTAGAAGTTTAAATTTGTCATTAGTAAATTGGTCAGGGAAGTTTTTAAAAAATTGGAAAAGTCAGGGAAGTTGAAAATGAAATTTCTTGGGTAACCCTGTGGTATTAAATTATGAAAA
>JAQGAO010001111.1:0-26528 GCA_034697705.1 Ommatoiulus sabulosus
GGACCACAAACGCCCCCTTAGATCTCTTCAACGCCCACAGGGGGGCGGTACCGCCCACTTTGGGAACCACCGATGTACATCATCGAACCTTGGGAAAAATGTTTGAAGTTGTTAACAGAATATAGAGATTCGTGTTAAGGTCACTATACACATGTATATTATCTGTAGCAGATCTTACATGCATCAATTGGATGTGATCCAACATAGCACTGCCAAAATTATTACAAGTTTTTTAAAGGATGTCGACAGAAGACTTAGATTTTCACGTGGCTCAAAATAATTATACTGATGGGGAACATTTCGACAGATGTTTAGTCTCCTTCTTGTATAACCGATAGTTATAGCAATTATAATGGAAAGAGTGTCATCCTCCTCACAACTTTAGCACAATGTATACTGTAATGCTTCTCTATAGGATACCACCATGCATGGTAAGCCCACGAACTTTTCTTGAAATGTCTTCACAATTGAAAAGAGTGAAGTTTCGATTAAGACGTTATAGTCGCAGCTATAGAAACTTACAACAATGCGTATGAACAGATTTCATTCATTGAAGTCATTGCTTCGCAAAAACAACCATTTCTACGAAAGAACAAAAACAACCTTGCATTTGCATAACCCGTAGTGCAGAACAGCTCAACTTCAAAAAACCTCGCAGAAGTTCCAGCGAAAGCGAGTGATTTTTCAAAGGGTGCATCCCTTTCATCAATGGCACATTCCAGAAAATTGCGGGAGAGATGAGGGAGGGGTGGTAGGGTCCAGTTTCGGGGTTTGCGAGAGGCAATTTTATCAAAGTGATATCAAAAATGCTCTACGCATTTATGTTCTGGGGAAAACGAAACGCACTGAAATAATAAAAAGCACGGCTAAAATCTCAAGTGCTCAGGTAAGCCATTTACTTTTATAACATCTCGTTACCTGGGTGGTGCGCCAGAACGGAACATGCACCTACCTAGCTTATGCTTCCCAAAGTCCCTCGAGGAGACATAAAAAGCTCTCGCCTTCTATCTTTTCCATCTTGGGCGGTCACAAAACTAAAGGACTCCAGCGCCACTTAAAACAGAAAACGTCAACCTTGTTTATTCAGTAGAAAAGACATGAATGATAACCTTTGTTGTCTTTGTCCAGGAGATGTCTGACATGTGCAAAGCCCGTGATTTCAATGATATAAATTGACACTTCTGTACATGTATACATCACTCAGGACGGTTACGAAGATAAATGCAAGCTCGCGTATTGAATTAATTGTACATGCATATTGCATGGTTCGCCACCGAGATAACGCTATATATACACCATATATGTAAAGATCGTTGACGTTTTCCTGTCCAGTTCTATACACGTCGCTTTCTGACTTTCCCCGGCTAAAGGGAGAATGAATCTCATGCATCAACAGCTAGGAACAATAGTTGGAACCAGCGAATGCGTCATCAGCCAACTCTTTTAATACGAGATTGTATTAAATGAGTAAATAACGTTAACTACCATGCAGTTTTAGACAAACCAAGTTTCCAGACGATCGTACGTATTCGTTAAAATATCAGGTTAACGCTTATTACAAACAATGTATGCAAGACTCATAATGTAGCCTACATGTATAGCCAGCCTACAGTCGGTCAGAAATATAGTGATTTGTATACAATTGTATCTACCTGTACATTAAAAAATCTATACTTTCCCAATGAAATGTTTTTAAAATGTTCTCTGAAAAATTAAACTGGTATACCTAGATTTTGTATAGAGAATAAAGCAAAATATTATATTAATGAATTGGTAATGATCTGAAAACATAACTGGCTTAAATTGTTCGCGTGAAAATTGATTTGATTACGTCCAGTACACCGTGAAATACGTTACACAAATTTCCTTACAAACACGTTCCCATACTATAAACTATATTTATTCGTACGCTATACAGCACTCCACTTTTTTGACAATAACAGCGCAGTTCTAGAAGACTAGGAACGTGGCACGAAAACAGACATTAATTGTCCTCGGAGAATTCAACGATCCACCCAGTTCACATGCGAACAACTCGTGTGCCAGTTAGGTTTCTCGACAACCGTATTTCCTGTATGGATTTTAAGAGCTAGCTATTAAATTAATAGCTCGTAAGGATCGATGCCATATAATATTCATGAAAAAAAATCCCCCGTAAAGTCCAAGCGATGCTCTAGGCTCGTTTCAAGGCAATGCCCATACCATATTGAGATCACAATCATTGCACATGTATAGTTCTCGCTCTGTACAAACAAAATATACCAACAATATCATAACAATTAAGGTAGCTTTTACGTGTAATAGTTTTGTGTATTTCGATGTTAGCATTGACTTGCATTGTTTATCTTAAGTCATCAAATAATGCATTTATTGTAAATACGAAAAATAAAGCAAGCGGATTACATGTACAGAACTTTAAATGGGTGAACAGTCAAACTGCCAGTAATATTGGAATAGCTAATGTTTCCATTTAATCACTGTGCTTTTTAAATTACGTCTGGCGACGAAACTGTTCAGCTTGTAGCCTATAGGGTCTAATTGAAAATGATGGCAACCTTTTCACTCGTTTATATGAAAACTTATGATTTGTTATGATAGCTATAGAAGCAGAAGCTATACGCAACCCACAGCTTTTTAATTATAGCCTAGGATTTAAGGATCGATATACCCCTGTATTTTCAAACCGGATAAAAATTCGGGAAGAAATTTTAAAAACTCTAGTTATTACGTACCTAAAATCAGAAAATCAAGTGAAAATTTCCAAAAATCCACAAACCCTCACCCCTCGATATCAACCTGAACGCAAAGCTTGATAACATCGCCGCCCATATGTTAGAATAAATAATAACCAGGATGAGGAAATTAAGAAATTCAGTCTAAATATTGACATTTTTCCACGTACATTCGTGCCACAGGAACCACATCGCACAAACTTCCAAACCGAAAACCTCGATTGATTTCCTGGAATGGATGGTTTAATCAGAAGGGCGATGCAATTTTACGAGATTTGGCATAAAAAAAATTGGAGCAGCAGAATGCGAAGAAGTCAGAGCTAGGGGAAGGGAATTCTGCCTGCCCAATTCTTCCCTCGGTTGCAGTAATTTCTGCGCAGAATGTGGATTTCTAATTGCATTATAACATGACGGATAATGGGATTTCGCAGCTTTCAATCCCCTCTCCGTCCATTAATTGGCTGAGTGTTGGTATGCTTCTTCGGCCTTTTTTCCTATCTTCTCACATCATTCTGCCTTATATTTCATCTCTGGAGAGCATAATGACGCTTTCGTGGGGAGCGGAGCAGGGCGTGGATGCAGGCGACAGAAATAAATGATTTTCAATAGGTTCAACATGGTTATAGCTCCTAATGGTTGCGAAAGCAGATCGTTAATGTCAGTTGAAACTTAGGCGAATTTGGCGTGAGGTTAATTGGCGAACAACTCTTTGCTCCTTATTATATGCTCTAAGAACTTTTCCCTAAAGACGATTAAAGACTTACAAATCCCCCAACAACTTGTTAGCAACGGGCTTAGAAACGCGCTACAATGACTGCAATAGGGTAAGCTGAAACACGGGACGAATCGCGCTAGTCTCTGGAGTAAACAACAACATGCAAGGAAATGCACATACACTGCACTTAGCAACAGTGAAACATCGTAAGAGTGAGGGATATTCTTAGGGGCTTAAGGCAATTTGCACTCGTAAAAAATACAAAATTCACTGACATACCAGTAGGTTGCAGAAATTATCTGTTTATAATCCTTAGCCATATTTAGCGAGAAGAAAAAATTAAGAAAAAGATATAATAAAAGACACTTCTGGAATCACATAAAAAAGTGACATCTGTGGTCTTTGCCAAATAACAAAAATTGTAATTCCAGTGACTTTGCAGATGTTTAATATACTATTCAAATCGAATTAAAGTTATTATTCCTATTCTTGAAGGTCACGAACTTGAGATTACATGTCATTAATTATGACAGTTAATTCCCTCCTAGGTTCATGTCGTTGAAATTTAAAAGAAAAACACAAATTCCAAAAAGAATTTCCTTGACAACTTTCGAAGTCACTGTAGGATAAAATCGACGTTGTAACATCCATCCCCTATGTCCAAACGCAAACAATTGTTAAAGGAAATGTTCGTCATTTGTATTGTTCAGAATTATTATGAATATTTTAATTATTGCCTTGAATATCGCATATTTTAATGCATTACCTGCACTGCTGCACATATCAATTATATACAACATTGACAATATGATTCAACAATTTAACATAACTGAAAATGATCCAGTTTTAATGGATTTTATTATCCTCAGCAAAAACCAAGATGGTAGAACATCTTAAAGAAAATGAGCAAGAAACATATAAAATGAAATGTTGGCTTTTAAATGGGGGGAGAGGGGAGGAGGCATATGATACATGCACGGTAATCAATTTCTGCTTTTTTAATCCAAAATTCGCACTTCACCATGCGATAAAGAATTTACCCTTCAATTAATTTAAAATTATGCATACCACACACCGTAGTTTTGAATGCGGGTGTGCGTATATAGTATTTATAATGCGACAAGAACAGACACTTGGGATGGAAGACTGCATGCAATATATCAAACAAGAAAAAACTGATAAACTAAAAGATAATATACGTGGTAAAGAATGATATGGAAACGTTTTGAAAAGTCATTTATAAAACAAAAAAGTCCTTTGTAGATTAAAGAAAACAACGATTAATGATATACAGTATGCGACGTGAGCGTGAGAGAAATGTCCTACTTTGCGACGATAAATGAGGGTAAATGTTTTTCTGCAAACTTCAACTCCATGGGTGTTGATAAAATGCCATCGTCGTTACATTTCCGTACATACTTAAAGTAATACCAAATGTAGCATTACAAGAACATTTCCAGATCGCTCTACTCTGTTCCAGGATAACGATTTATAAGTAGACCTAATGTACTTATATCCGTATACTAGTAACTAACTGTCCAGTGCCTACACCGTAGGCCATATACAAGTACATGTACTACAGTTACTTTGCAAATGTTTGAAGTAACACACTGGTTGGTGTGCTATTGCTAAATTTTTCAAACGGATTTCAAACTTTATTTTTCTCACCATCGCATATGGATTTGTTTATGTAAAGACGACAGGGCGGTGAAAGATTTTGACGACGTACCCAAACAAAAGCAACGTTTTTATGCGATGTCTAAAAATGTAACCTCTGATGATATACGCTTTCATAAGACCTCGTTAGCAACACGCAGTAAGTGAAAATTATGAAAATTGAAACATATATTCCACTTCAATACATGTCTTCAATGTTCACACTTGTTCAGTTTATGTGAAAATACAAAACATGGGGTAAACTACCAACAAGATTAGCAGTGTTTTTCGATATCGAGGGCAGTTGTGCTTTTGAAGACGAAGGCGGTGAGCGAAAATGGATTAAAGCACGCCACGCCATCTCCTAGCAGCATTTTGAAACAAGTCTGCAGCAGCGGAGGGAGCCCACAAATGCAAGCCCAAAATTTGATCATAGCACCTTACAGATCATATAGGGACAAGTACGATAAACCTTGAGTTTTATGAATGTACATGTATATTATAAGCTTCCGGATTTTTAAAAAAGGACAATTCATATTCGTTCAAAAAATTAATATCGCAATATACTTCTTAATTTGATTTTTTTAAATATATATATATATATATTAAATTCGTTTATCAAGCCCGAATGAATATTTTCTTTAAAATATTTTCCATTTTGGAAATTTTCCCTATATCGAATCCCTCTCTTAAATAAAAATCTAATAAAAAAAAAATTTCAATCCCACAAATGTTGTACAGTGCAAAATTTGCAGCTTCTAAAGTTCAAACGGAAATTGAAAGCAATTAGGAGGAGTAAGTACCATCCATGCATATTACGTCGATGATATGGACTATAGCATAATGTGTATGTCCATAACTGATTATTAAAATATTTCATAACAGAACGAAAGGAACTATCGATAAGAACTTTCTGGCTGGGTAACTACTTTGCTAAGAAATTGACTGAAGATTCCTTGAATTAACATGTTATCTGATTTAAATACTATAGTACAGGTATTGCAAATACCAAGGTTATCATAATCTCAGTATGGTGTCCAACGAATGCGTATGGTTTGGTTTAGGTGTCTACGATTCTCGATTCCGCCTCCACTTAAATTATGCAAATACCGGACAGCACTGCTGCTGGATTGTCATAAATTGGAAATTTTACACAATGTAAAGAATGGCAGGAGAGAAATTCTACGGTAAAAAAAAATGAACAATTACCGGAATTTTCAGCGAACAGGTTTTCGATTCAGGTGAACTTCAGCAGACGCTACAAATACATTATATAGCATACTGCTCAAGTCTGTTAGCATGCATGAGCGTCCAAAAACCTCTGACGCAATCCAGCCATATTTGCCCTGAACGTAAAAGAGTTGGATACATGTAATGCGAAGGCGCCCGACGCTCTGGAAATCTTGCATGAATTCTGGACCCCGTAGATTTCATTTAACGCCTTTTGTGACAAATATGTTATGGACAAGTTCCAACGTTATTCCCCACGTGCATTCCCCGTCTATAGCTAAAAACTGAAATCAGCGAGAGCTTTGGCTTGAAAATATCAAAACATTTCATGTTGTCATATCTCTTTGCGACATCTTGGCAGTTTTCCTTAGAGGGTTGGGTATATGTCATCCATTAAAAAAACTAAGGGGCAGAGGGACGATGGATGGAAGGAGATCCACACAATTCTTGTCATAAGCATTTCTATAGGGAAAGTTTTTCTTGCACCCCTTTTTTCCAAGATGTTAGCGCTGCATTTCATAAGTCTACAACATATACTTTCACTCCGAATAAAAAATGAAATTAAATCTTTTTAAACAGAACTAGCAGGCAGGTGTACTAACTGTCCGTTTAATTAAGTTACAATATTCGTATTTTTTCCTAGTTAATTGTACCAACAATTAGCAGAAACGTTTTTATGTTAAGCTTAACTTACAAAGCAATTTTTGCAACTTTGAACATACAGTTACATCAGTATGTATGTTATCTGCCTGCAAAATATTTCCAATAAATTACTGCGTGTAGTCTGAGCTCCAAACTCAAGTCATTAAGATATGGATGATCTTTTCATTTTTTTTAATTGCACTTTTCTGCCTCAGATTAGTTGCAATACTTTCTTTGAGTTAAAGGTTCATTAATTCCATTCCCCCTCCTCCGGGCTTTTAAATTGTGTAAACTGCTTTCAACCTGAAAAGAATTTCCGTACAGATACCGCACATTTGGATGACGCAAAGTGAAAAAAAAAATGAAAACAGGAGTTATCAGAAGCGAAATATCGACCGAATAGTGCTTTTAGCAATAAAGTGAAGGATACTAGCCCGAGATAATTATGAACAGAACAATTATCAAAGATGATAAAGTGAGCGTAGTGCATAATGCGAAAAAAAAGGGAGATAAAAAAAGAAGAGCAATCGAAAACGAAATGCACTGCCTAAGATGATTCGAGTGGATAAACGAATAGCTTATAAGTCTAGCTTAACAGCCACCACTGTCTTTCAATGCGTTTGCACATGTATACACTGTACTGTATTTTTAAATTGCTCAAAGCAACATGCCTCTGCCCAAGTACAGAAACGCTACTAGATTGTTATCAAGATTTCATACTGGATAGACAAAAACAAGTTTCAGGCATGAAATATTAACGTGTTTCCTCTGAATCCTGAAGGTAACTTTGGACACATTTCAGGCGGTTTTTTTCCGAAGAAATTTTCTGCAACTTACCTCATACGTAGATAAAATCACACCGATGCAAGCTCGAGAAGCATCTGCAAACAAAAATATAAAGTGGATGAATTATAATAAAAACGAATCACGTTGTAGTTCAGCAGCTGTACGTCATCATTCAAGTCATCATACAAGTCTAGCACAAAATCTTACAATGGGACTACATGGATAAGGATATGCCATACCCGTTCAATAAAAATCAATAGCATTCAACGTTTCGAAACGTATTGATATACTGTACATGTACATGTATGTTTTCTCATGTCAAAATAATTTCATTTCGTTGAAATTCTCTACACAAGTAACGAAATTGAAAGAAAATTACAAAAAGGAAGCCGTGTGTCTCAATCTTCAGAAAATGGAGGAATGAGTGGTTTAATCATTGTGGCCATTGGTGTATGATTGATTAGATACATCTGCTGTAACATTGGCTTTTAACGAGCTTCTCTAGTACAAACGGGGAAGTTGAATTTAGATGTTTCTCCGACATTTTATTGGATATATACGATGGCAAAAGTAAATAAAATGCAAGCCGCCATTTTAATCCGATCGTTAAAAATGGATAAAATGGCAGACAGCTGTATATAGGTATATGAACTCTCAGCGAAAGAGTTAGTTCCTCATTTCACCAAAGTTAAATTTCCCAGCTGTTGTGAATCCTATACAAAAACAATTTCCAAGTCATATAAATTCAGTACTTCATCCAGAATATTACATCTCAATAGTAAGAGCAGTTCTATTTACTGAGAGTTGAATTCATTTTAACAAATGATTATACATGTAACATATACTGTATAGTAAAGGGATTCGTCACGCCGTGATGCCTTTCAGAACACGGTTTATGAAACAAAGCAAATCTCATCGAAATTGTCATCTAAATTACATATATAGACGTGTAATTCTTATTTCAAATTTTTTTCTTCTTATAAACAGAGCGTTCCGAAGACTGCTATAGAACGTCTCAAAGAAGGCATTCCCAACTGGTACAATAAAGTTTATTTTGCTTCGCCGTGTATACACAGCAGACCGGACGTTGAATCCAAACATTAATTCCACGGACTATACATGTTTACGTTTCCGTTCTCAATTCGATGTCTCAAATAATTATACAAATGAAATCGTGAAACCCATTATTATTATATTTGCGCAAACATTCCCTCGCTAATGACGAGTTCCAGGGGAAAGCCTGGCTTCTTGCTCGTCAACATTTGCTTTTGGCCCAACTCTGTCCATGTTTGTTTATCCAACAATGTCATTTTCCGGACGTGCAAATAGCAGCAGCTTCCGAATGATGGGCGAATCAACATACAGTACATGTAGCTTTCGCAACGCGCTCATCTGGAATCGTAGTTGCCTTATGAGGGTTCTATTTGTTCAGCGATTTTTTTTTCAAATTAAGCATCCCCGTTATTATATCCCCATTTGAATATCAGAAACAGAAGACAGGTTGTTCGGGGACACGCACATGACGAGCTCGTAAACGGTGTCTATAAAGTTATTTATCTACTGCAAAAAAACAAAGGCTCTACGGACGACAAGAGATTCCAATTATTTTAATAACTGTTAGTTAGTTTGCATTAAGAAAAAATAGACTTAACAAGCTGGAACATTTTTCAATCAGTGTTCTCCAAATAAAAAATAAACCTCCGCGTTTTTAAAAGCAAAACCAAGAAGACCTTCAAGATTGGAGGCTCTGTCAAGGCGAGTTCTTTAAGGCACCATCGACAAGATCCCAATGCCTGATATCCGCGTTAGTATAAGTTTACAAAACCAGCACGAGTTTTTCGATGGAATAAAGAAAAAATGGCGGCGTAAACGCAGACGACAAAAACTGCTACCAACAGTTTATTATCATCCACCGCGAGATGACTGCGTGACGTCTCCGTCTCCGCGTGAGTTTACGTCGTAACCGCAATGAGGCAGCAGTTACATGTACATGTAGTCACGTTCAAATGCTGGTAAAGGACGAGAAAATAGAAATTACGAGCAGAGATTAAATTATTGGTCTGAAAGATATGTGAATGCCAAGTTCAGCTGAACAAATAGCAATGTGCAAGCTTCGCCGAAAAACGTGGCCCCCTCCAGCTTCAAACACCGGGGTGAAAACGACAGTTTGTTAAAAATAAAATTTATTACTTCGATTCCAAATACACGCCTAGACATTTGCCAGTGAAACTCACGCGTCAACATGTTACAAAGGACACACACACACGCTTAAACGTTGAAATTCAAAGCACGATTTTCATTTGTATGAAACGTCAGTTATAATAATCAAGAAATGCACAATTGTTACCTTCTAATACACTGTACGCGCTTAACTCATTAAACAATGGTTGAAGAAGCGGTGCGAGTCCATCGAGTTACGAGTGCTGCAATAGCCCCCTGGCTGCCAGAGTTACGGGAGGTCGTACCAAATTCCTCTACCATTGCATAATTGATAGAAACTACGGTTGTCATTCTGACCTAAAACGCATTTATCGCCGCAATATGTCAAAGTTGTTCAAGAGCATGCACTTAAAAAACATTACGTATTGATTTTCCCTTTTTTTCTTCAAAATTTAGGCTTGTAGAAATTGGATAGGTCAAAACAATATCGTTATTAACGTACGCGTCACTTCGCTATCCCGGGATTTCACTGACTGTCAACATTCATTACTCGATAATTAACAAGGCCTATTGCATGTACATGCACATGTATTAGGCCATCCCCGCGATTCTATCCTCCATCCGGTGGCTAATTTAGAAAGTGAAAGTTTTCACTTTATGCAGATTTCGTCATCATATTTTCATCACTTGACTTTTCATTCATTTCATTGGCGAAAATTACCTGGAGGCACGTTCTTTTAGTCGTTATTTCGATGAAAAGATTACGTGATACTGTCTCTTTCGTAACTCATGAGCATAAGGCCCAATCAAAATAATTCATTACGCTTGAAGCATCACATGATTATACGATGTACATATGCATTAAATTGGTTCGTTTCCCAAATTTCATTCTCCCGTTAAAGTATTGTACAGTAGTGTACAGTGTATATGGTTTCGCGCATATTCTATCAATTTCTATGGAATTTGGTCAGTTTTTAGAATCAAGAAATTGTGTTGAACCCACTATATGAATCGATAGCAGCACCAAGTACAGTAATGTTAGTCTTAACGGCCCCACCGCCCATCAAATACGGAACATTAATGGCGAATTCCAATCGTCCAAAAAGTGTACGTTTCTGCACTCGTTCCATTCCATTAGTCCATGGTGCATACTTCATTGAAGTCGGTGCCCCCAACTGGACTATTCCATTGATCCAAAAAATTTGCACTGAGTGTACACTGACTACACCGTCGAAAGAGTCAGGTAGTGCATCCAACATGGCGGATTAGGACGTCATGAGGTTGCACTGAACAAAAAAAGACACGTGATCAAGTTGCACTGGTAAGACACTGCACTGCACTGTATAGTGTGGTAGATTGGAATTCGCCATTACATGTAGTACATGTATTATAGATAACTTGCATGTGACGTCACGCAGCTCGTGGGCGAGGCTAATATGACTTGGTTTACATTGTAGGCGTGTTTTGGGCTACATGAATCTGAGAACCGTGGTGCTAATAAGGAGCATCATTCTAAAAACTAAGAAAATGCCCCGTTAGATACTATCACTTACACATGAATAGATTTTTCATCCGAAAGTAAATATTTTGATGCTGTTTTATCGCTGAAAATCAAAAATTGTGTGAATTTCCTCGTTTATTTGTAAATAGATAATTAAATAAAAGAATAATGCAAAATGACATATGGAACGAATGCGCCTGTTGCCTCCAAGTGCAAGTTATCTATAGCAAAGGCAATCATTTTTGTAACTGTATACCTTAACACCTTATGCCAGTATACCTGTACCTTGAAGTACCTCACTTTGTCTGATCTGGGCGGGGCGGGGCAAGACCGCGTCATCTGCTTGTGAAAGTTATCTATATATAGGAAATACATTTACATGTATATACGAGTACAGTACCTTGACCCTCTGGATGTCTTTACATCTGTAATGTATTTTGCGAGCACACGCCGAAATCGATGCTGACCTTAAAATCCCGTCTAAAATGCCCAAGGTGGCACGAGGATTTACCAGCTATACATGAATAGTATAGTGCAAATATGACTAAGCCAATTTACTACAGCACAGTCTGACAGAGTTATCGTCAAAATTGTGACTGTCATATCAGCTGCATTGCCCTCAACGGTGCACTTCTGCATAACTCGCTGCTGGGTCTTTTTATTTTAAATACTGTACACGCGTATAGTAAACAATTGTTAGTATACTAATTCGAAAACCGTAAGACCTGGTTATGCTTGGAATTTTTTTTCTCAAATTTATGCTGCTTGGCAAAGCCAGGCGAGAATGTCACGTTCAATACAAACAGCTTTTAAACGCTTTTCAAACCGATAGTCACGCTTGAATTCAGCGTGCTTATTGAAATTGAAAAGCTCTGAATACGGAGCATCGATGTTAACATGTAAATTCCGATAATTTTAACGCTAATAGCATACAGCATTTCTTCGTGATATATAGCGAAATTATCACTTTCCAACCTCAGTCGCACATCAGACAGAGGAATTAGTAATGTGGCAAATCCGTGTTATGTAATTTGTTGCATGCTAAACAAAGGACCGGTTTAAGTGCACTTCCGAAATAGTTTTTTCCTAATTATTTCATGGGTGTCACTGCACGAAGACTGTCTCGCAATTCTAAAGATATGATAAATTATGCTCGTCTTCGTTAAAGCACCCGTGACAATTGAAAACTAAATGTTATAGCTTTAATAAACAATCACAGAAATGAATGCAGCTTGTTTTCAACAAAGGAATGCATTCGCTCAATCAAATATTATGATTGCGTTCGTAAAAAATAGTAAACCTACTAGAAAATTGCTAAGCGGTGGCGCAATGTTCCATTTTTTTAAGTCAACATTGATTTATGTACATAAGTATAAATTTATAAACAATTTCTTGTCGATTAGAAAACAATTAGGATTAACGAATGACTAAAATTTTAAGTCCTCCAAAAGTGCACATAAAACGATTTTAGAGAGGTGTTTAAAGGGATTTTTTTTTAAATGTCAATGACGTTTGTGTGACACTGTGTGGAATGAAGTAGATTCATGCATTTCTCGTTGCATTTCTGATTTATTCGAACCTTTTGAACGCTCCATTGGACTCAACCTTTTGGGGTTCTACAAAGCGTCAAAAAGGTGCCTCCCGCTCCTAGAACCTTTGGAGAACCTGTGTTTAGAGTGTACAACATTTTGTCTTATACACTTATAAGTCTATTCGCTTAATTCAATAGCTATCTTTTCCAATTCAATTTCAACCATATGAACGAGTCATTTATTTGTAAAAGCAGTGCTTATTCCTGAGTTCGTCAAACTCAAATTCCCTGTGTTTGACAAGGTAACTTCACAACAATTACGGGAAAGGGGGGGGGGAGGGAGGGAAAGATAAATTGTCTCACATTTCCCGTCGTAAAATCGCTCGTTAAATTTAGCGTGTTGAGAAATGCACCTAATTGTCGATCTACCTCATGGCAGGCATGAAGTTTAATATTTATGGGGAAATCGATTCCTGCTCTATATACACGTGCATTAGGGATGCTATTATCATACACGTAACTCGTGTTTACTTTATGGCTCAAATTACATTAATAATACATGTACTGATTACTCTGAAGCTGATTCCGGATTATCGACAAGTACACGAGGAACTGCGCAGTTGGGGAATGTGATGGTGCCATAGAATTAAGGATGATAACACTTTTCAAAAATATATACCGTACAAGTATTTTGCATAGATTTTGTATGCTAGTTAAAGTATACTTGTAGCCTGGTTTAATGTATCTGCGTGTACCAAGATACTATATACCATGCAGATTTGCACCCATTTTACCTCAGATTTAATTTTTTTAAAAAAAGCAAATATAATTTCACGACTGTATGCATCGACCTGTGAATCGAAACAAAACTTCCCTCGAATCTAAAAGAACATTTTGAGAAGATCTCAACTGTATTCCGGTAGTTGCAGTTAATAAAAAAAATTCAAAGAAATAACTTTTTATGTAACGTTTTCGTCGTCATGGTCGACAAGTTTTCGTGACAACTGCAATGACAGCGTGCAACACTTCGCGCCGTTAATCATGTTAAAAATCGCATTTATTCGAAAACATCAGCGCCTCCCTTAACCTTGCCGACAGCAGGGTCCAATTTTGGCAAGGAAACACATTCCCAGCCATTCGTTCTTGGAATTTCGACAACTCAATTCCGTGTACCTGCACGCAAGCAGCGTGGCTTTTGAACCATTGAATGAAATAATGGTAAAGCTTATTAGCTCTTACACACAGTTTCACACGCCTCGCAGACAGAGCTTATCCATCAACCCCACGCAATGGCGACAAAAAATGAAATTTAAGTCAAAATTGGCACCGTTGGGCCGTCGCACAGGCATCGGCTTGTTTGAGAATGTAACACCGCTACGTGACGGCACGGGATCATCGGAACTTAAAAATTCAACCCCAACGTTACCGGCATAGGCATGTATTATAAGGGGAGATGAAACAACTATTAAAAAGTCAAAGACAAATTGTACGGTCGTATGCATAGCCACAACAAAAAATAAAGGAATGTCAGTCTCGCCATAGTGTGCACGCGAACATACAAGTTTTGAGACCGTCAATAAAGGTGCCGTCCTGACACTAACGAATAGCTGTTTATTTTTGATGACATGCACGCAGCCGACCCTCCCCGGGAAACACTGTCATCTCCCTTCACGTTTTTCAAGTGAAATTTCGTTAAAGTAATGACACGAATGCTCGCCGCAAAGTTAAAAAAAAAAATCTGAGTGCCTAATACCTCTCATGCACCATTAAGACACATGGAAGAGCGTTTTAATAGGAATATAGCATACGCAAACTTTTCATTTTCATGATGGTATTTAGTACAAAATGAACCTTATTTGTACATGGATATGTTGCGACTGACTTGAATACAGTGCACATGCACACACTAATAACACGATGATGGACACGGTTCCGAAACCACAATTTTTTGTAAGATTAGAGGCTTGAACGATAATCTGATGTAACCACCACCAAGGTCAGTAGGTCAGTTATACTGTAGTTCCAGCAGTCATCAACGTAATACTGAAAAATAGGCTACAGTATAGATCCCATTTAGTACGTTATACTCCAAGTTAATTAACTCGCTAATGAGTCGCCATGGCCTATAGTCTAGCTGTTAGGACTGGAGCAGGATCTGTGCGGAGTATGATGGCCTTTGGCCCACCTTCTGCCGACTGGTCTAATTTTCAATGAATCATTCGTTCTTTAAATTGTGTGAAAAGTACACTGCGTCCAGCTACAAGTGATTCAACCTACAGATTTAGTCGCTAACCTTGAACAGAATCAATAACCCCCAACTAAAAGCCTGACAAAATACATGCACTTCAATAACATCGCAATATTTTATCGTAAAAAAAGAAGGGTGCTTGCTGCGCCATCATAGTCTTGGCTTTCACCCATCTAATGGATCACTTAAAAACGTGCGAACAATTTTCCTTTCAGACTTCGCGACTTTAAAAGTAGGATGATCCATCTTCCAAATGTACCAATTGAGAAAGCCGTGCTCTGCGTGAGGTTAATTATCGAAGAAGTGGTCAAACATAAATACGGCAGCTTAAATAGCCGGGGATATTTGTTAATTCCTATTTCGCAGGACCTACCTATAGTTGATCAAGAAATAATCAACGGAAGTACAAGTCGATAAATTAAACAAGCAGTACATGTACCAATACACGTTTAACCCAAGGTTATTTCTTATAAAAAGCCCTGGGTATACAATGGAGCAATAATGTGTTAACTTGTCTGTCCCAAATGTTAGAAGTCTATTGATCTAGCAGTGTTATCATCTAATGTACCAAATGGTGGAGGCAATTTAATCATGAAAAACATGATTGCTCAGGTTATTTCTTATCAAATGCAGAAACCTTTGGAAACTAGAAAATTATCAGCTGCCTAGTAAATCCACAAGTCATCATCAAAACACAACAATCACACAATATTAGTTTACATTCTGCCACAAATATAGACCATATTATAGATATCTTCACCAGCATTCAATTCAGAAATTCAACATTTGAATCTAGCACCACTTTGTTATTACAGAAACAACACCTGATAAACTTAACGTCATCATCAAAGAAGCTTTGTCTACGAGAATAGATCAGCTAACAGCTATTGGTACCTTTTTTTTTCATTTGCAAGAATTTCTAATATTACGCCCTTAAGTATTGCAAATCAGATGTTATGAAACGTGGCTGCATATTGCAGATAAGTGCATTTTTGCAAGATGTACAGGGTAACAGGATGTTGTTTTCAAACTCGCAACCATTACCATCCATCTTTGGTCAAACACTGCCATATGGCGTAAAACCCCAATGAGCTTCAACTAAGCAGGTCCCCTCGTATCTGGCAAAAATTTTCTGTAACATAATACCCAGGGTCCGAACCATGGAGAAGTTGGCAGCCACAAACTGCTCCTGTTCAGCAATTCAATTTAGTAGGCTACCCTATAACCTTGGTCGATTGAAGATAAGCTACTTTGAAAAAGCTATAACTTTCACACATTTCATGATTCAAACTGTTGTTTGATAAATATTCTGGAACGTTAAATACAATTTGGAAGATAATTCAACTATGGCCTGAAAGAATGGAAAAAATGCAGCATCGTCATTTACAAATCTTAAAAGTTTTTCCATAACGACAAATGCTACATAAGTAGGCTATGTACTGTGCTACTGACATCATATGAATTAAGTTATCTATACCAACGGAGGATAACTTAACATTTACTGCAGAATTAAAATTAACTTTTTTATAACATTATACTGTATGTACATATGTAAGCTTGGATACAGCCCAACATTGCCTGCAGTGTTTTACTTGGAATATGTTAATAATAGTGAATGGTGGTGATTGCATGCTGGAATGTAAGCATAATCATGTAACCAACTTGTCTTTTAGGTACGTTTGTTAAATCTAAGGGAAACAATTAATCATAGTAAATGACGTGCCAATTAACTGCAGAAGTAGCATTTTGCATACCTTACACAAAAATCACATGATTATATCCACATTCTTTAGAGACGCTATTTGCATAGTATCGATTGATCAATATGACCTTACTCGGCCTTCAATATGCAAGCTGCCATTATATAATGACCAATTTGCCTGCTAATAACATCGACAATTAGCCACAACAAGGGTAATGCGGAAATCTTTGCGCTGAGATTTAAATATAGTCCATCAAACAAACTGCCTCATTGAAGCATTGTGTAAACAGAAAATTAAGACGTCTCTAGATTTAGGATTAAAATATCTGAAACATGTGTTTTTATCCCCATTTTTTGGGACCATGGATTTTAGGCAAACAATCATGCAAATCTTATATATTCAAGTTCAATACATGTACTGAATTCAGTGAATTGTACAGTAAGACTCGTCCATGATTCCAGCCACAAAGTATTTCCAGGAAAGCAATTACAACACTTAGCATCCCATGATCATCAAATCATTTAACAAAAATTATTAATACGATTTCAAAAATCATGTATATCAGTTTCGTATTCTATTCAGATGAAAAACATTGTTACTACTGCACAAAGACAAACTTGTTTTTGAGCAGAATATTGCCTAGCTATCTGCTTGAAAGAGGTACGTACTAGGTAGCCTACTACAGCACAGTGCCCTGTATTTTGTGATTGCGGGCATTTGCTGCATCATTTGTAATCAGATTAAGGTGTCATAGGCCATTAAGCCACTTCAATGCTCGCCTTTCATTCCCATCGTTGGATATATGTACTGCAAAAGTCATCTTGACCAAGTCGGAATTATCACCATAGACCATGTTGTCACCAGTTCAGTCCATCAGTTCTGGTTCCATTGTAGCAAAGAGCTAGAGGCATTTTGAAAACCAGCCTCGCTTTATGGCGCGGGTCTAATTGCATTAATTGCTCGGATGCACAAACTGGTATTTAACAGATAAATGACGATGCTGAAGCAGAATAGGGGTCTTTTTGAGAGCAAATACCTTTCAAATAAATGTAAAATGACTGAACACTCACCTATAGGTCTTCAAGAACAAACCATCACCGTTGTTAGCGGTGAAGCTTCAACTTTTCGAAGGAACGAATTTTCCGTCAAATTCCAACCGGAACGCTGTTGCAGTCCGTACAACTATTAAAACCATAAAACGGTAACATGTTGGTAAGATATACCAAAATACTGTAAAGAAATGCCTAAAGAATCACAATGCCACTCAAGAATCACGACTGTAGAACAGAGGTCAACGCACGGATGAACACAACAGTGACTACACTGGTGAGATAGTGAATTCGAAAAAAAAGCAACCCCGGAATTGTATACATGCAGCATCCGGAAAGTAGTTCGTAGGTTAAATTGCAATTTAAATTGCTGTAATCGCTTTAAAATCGCATTTAAATCGGCATAACGCTGTGCAATTTTGTGTTATTTATTTACAAGCCGTTCGTTGTAAGATATTTAAGTGTATAAAACATTTGCACACAGCTGACAATCGGCACATTTTTTTTTTCTATCCGAAGAGATTCAAGATGGCGCGATCTCTACTTCGTTTATCATACCTGCTTCTTCTGCTCTGAGTTTCATTTGAAAATATGAATCACATAGCCCTTGTTTAGTAAATGTTTATCATTTTTAAGTAAACCCATCTTCGTTGTATTATCTGTAGAAGAGTCCAAGCTTGGTCAGATATGTACTAGATTTGTTTTCTTCCACATCAAGCTTTGCCTCGATCAGGATTTTTATGTTATTAAATTAATGAAAATTATAGGTAAGTTAGTTTTTGAGTACTTGTACGCCTGGATGTACATTGTATTGGAATTTTGGAATGAAAAGGCTATTCCACAGTAGCTAATTCGTGCAATAATTACTTCATTTTGTTGATATAGTTGAAGTAAAAACCCTACAAATTAAAGTATGGTCAGTTCAAGATATCCGTGAATATAAAATAGCAGAAACTGAGCTAGTCGTGTGAAGTGGTCTTTGAACATTCAGGTTTAAAAAGGTGAACACATGCAGCCTGGTCCCTAAATATATCTTAATGTAATTTCCTTTCAGAATAATGTTCGAGTCGATGGAAAACCCAACTCTTTCACAACAAATCTCAAATTCAGTTGCATCCAGTTCTGATCAGGAACCAATGAAGTTTTCCGTCAGCCACACCCATCATTCTTTGAGTAATCAAAGGCTAGGCGGCGATTATCTCCAGAATGATAAAGTTGGTAATAATATGCTGCAGCTTTTGACAGTTGTTAACAACGTGAATGGTAGCCAACCGTTGCATTTGGACAGGAATGACATTAGCTTGATTGTTGATGAAGAGTCGTTTTGTGTTAAGCGTAACGGGAATCCACGTTGGCAGTGCAACGTGTGCCCCAAATATTATGCAACGAAAAACAGTCTCATCTCTCACTTATTGGGCCATTATGGGGCAAAGCCATTTGCGTGCACGGTCTGCAACAAGAGTTTCAATCAAGCAACTCGTTTGAGATTTCACATGTTAAGTCACAAGGGCAAGCGTCCGTATATTTGTTCTATATGTCAACGCTCATTTTCCCAAATGATCCATCTGAAGAGACATGTTTTGACGCATGAAAATAAGCAACCATATTATTGCAAGGCATGTGAAAAGGGATTTGCTCTTCAGAGTGAGCTGCAGAGCCATCTCCAACTGCACAAAAAACAACAGAATGCCAATAACGAGCCCATCGGTGAGATGCTTGACAATGATGAAGAGCCAGTAGGTGACTTGAAGTGTAACCTGTGTGATCGGAAGTTTCTTTTTCCAAGCCAAATGAAGGACCACATGCTCACTCATACCCAAGTTCGACGCTTCGAATGCTCCGTGTGCCACATGAAATTCCTCAAAGTCCATCATCTGAAATCACACTGCCTGACGCACAGTAATTTGCGAGCTCATAAATGCGACCACTGTGCTAGATCGTTCACACTGAAAGGAAATCTCATAAGACATTTGTTAACCCATACCAAAGAACGTAAATTCGAGTGTGAAATTTGCTATAAAAGGTTTTCACAGCGACAAACACTAAAAACTCACATGGTCATGCATGCCGAGACAAAGCCATTTTCGTGTCCTGTGTGTGGGAAGGCTTTGGCAAGGGCACATAATTTAAAAAGTCACATGGCATTGCATCGTAGTGAAAAGCCATACAAATGCCCTCTTTGTAACAGCGGTTTCACCATGAAAGGCAACCTTCATCGGCACTACAAGGAGAAGCATAAAGATACTTTTAAAAATACTTTGAATTTGGATGCGGAGAAAACTGATACCTCAGTCATGTCTAGTCAGTATTTTTCGTCAAGCCGGTCCAATCGCCTTGCAAGAATTGACAATGAAACCAAATTTGATGGCACTTTAAGTTTTTCTCCTTTTGAAGAAAGTGATCTCGAATTTTCGAAGAAGCGAAAAAAGCCGTTTACCAAAAAACGGAAGTTTGATAGATTGCTTGCTCAGCAACAACAGCATAATCAGCCTCAACTAAATACAATGCTCATACCTCAACAACACCTACACCACAATGAGGCAACTAACATCCATCAGCCAATTTCAATGCACAATGATGCTGTTCACGCTCAAGGTGGGTTAGCGCAAGGCAGGAAAATTCCATTAATGCACCTTCCATCTGCAGCATGCAGTCTAGCCACCACTTTTCCAGATTCTGTATTGCACTACTGTAACGACATGACTTGTGCTTGCAAATTTCAGGGCCAAATAGGCAATAGCCATCACCTGATGCATAAATTGCATTCCCTTCATACAGCGATAGATTCCTTAGCTTTGAGTAGCGGTAAACCAAATGAACAAGTGTCTGCCCTCCACATGGCGATTGACGAAATGGCAAGCTTTGCGAAGCAGAAACAGACTCAGCAGAACAATGCCTTTTGTTAGTTTTTGATACTTTATCTTGATGTGAACCTTGTTTGTTGTGTGCAAGTGTTGTGTAACTGAAAGTTGCCGGTTTCTTTTTCCAGATAAAACATGAATAAAAGTAATACAAACATGATAACGTGAAAATACCTTAACATTGGGTACCATAGGGTTAAGCAACATGAATGAACTTCGGCAGCTTTTTATCCTATTTTGGAGAAACCTAAAACCTATGTTCCAATAGTGATTAGAAATTACATTTTAAAATAAGGATTTGGCAAGATCCAGCAGTTTATCATTGTTTGATAAACTGCATTCCTTTCATACAGCGATAGATTCCTTAGCTCTTATAGTAGCGGTAAACCAAATAAACTTCACAATTATTTGACTTGTTTTAGATCGTTAAGATGCACTATATATTTTTTAACATCACCATAAAGCCCCTCATTTACGCATGAGTCCTCCTATGAAACTCACCATTATTAAAAATTTGCATTGTGGTGGTATTATCCAAACAAAATCCACCAAAATTTGCATTGGCATAACAGTGCAATTATACTGTGAGTTATTAGAGTTAAAGCGCAGAAAAGTTGACAGTTATTTATTAACAATAGCAACATCTGAAAATTTGCATATGGATGCACCCTTAATACCAAACCTCGTGCTTTCAATCCCAGCGTAACTAGGTCCGTTACAACCATCTTTTCAAGAGTCCTAGTGCAGAATCCAACGTTGTTAGACAAGTAGGGGGATTTGCACCAATGGATAACAAAGAAGCAGCTTCGCAGTAATAACCCTGTTGTTTCAAGTCCAAAGCAATTTGCTTAATATCTTCAAACTGCAGGTGATTGCAAATGTATCCGAGCAATGTTTTGTATAATACTGTTGGCACGGTATAGGCGGTCACTTTTCTTTGAACCAGCAGAGAACAAACTTCATCATCTAGATCCACTTCTTCCTGTGAATCAATTATATAGTTTTCATTGTCATCATAAACTCACAATATAATTAGAATGTCTTAAACTAAAAATGTGTACATTTTCCACTTTAAAGCTAACTCGATTTAAAATTGTTGATGCCAGTTTATTACCTTTTTTACATGGAATCTGCACATTAGTTAATTTGCATTATAGTATGCCAGATAAAAGGCAAATATGCATTACCTCATCACATGATGCTGCTGAAGAAAGCGCTGTATTGTGTAATTTGCTATGAGTTGTAAGTAAAGCAAACTTCAAAGAATGCTGCAAACTTCCAACTTTCATTACTTCCATTAAAACAATTTCCAAGCACTACAAAAAAAGAATTATCAGTTCTTTCAACATTTACTACTATAACTTTGGAGGATAAAAGTAGAGAAATTTAAATAAAATTGGTAATCTAAAATCATACTTCCAAATTTAAACTGCATTTTTCTTCTGTTACTCTCACTACATGTAAAACAGAATCCAAACACTTTTCATTCTGCATTTTTAGCATCAAATGCATAACTTTACACCAAGAGTTTTCTTCATAATGCCTATAAATATTTGAAAATTGTTTTGGCAACTAATAACAAGGAGTATTTGAATTTAAAACTAATAACTCACACAGCATGTTTCGATGGCAATGTTGACCAACATAACAACAATTTAACAAGAATATCTGCTTGTTCCAATGAGTTACTCTGCTCCAGCAATTTTACAAACAATTTTTCTTTTGAGTCATCATTTTGCATCTCTTCAGAAAGAACCTAAGAGTTTAGATAATCGTATTACATCAGCATTAGTCAAAACTGAGAAAATTCTCAGCAAATGTAAAAAGTAATGCTGAACAATATTACCGTTAATTCTCCCCAAATTTTTATCTGGAAACAAGTATTTCGTGCAAAGCACTAGGCACACATTACCTGAAGATTTGGCCAGCCACTGGTTATGAATGCTTCAGCCTTGTAAACCGAAAGATTTTCCATTTCTTCGCTTTCTTCTGGATAAATCTGAAATCCGAAATTAAATGGCATCAGCATTTAGATGCTAAGAAACGAATATTATAAAAAAAGTCAAGAAAATAAATGCACCTTTTCTAACAGCGAGAAAATGTTTAGTTTCACGGAAATCTCAACCAAACTATCGGTGCATAATGGGTTTAATTCAGCTGCTACATCATTAAGATCTACCAAATCTCCTCTAAAGAACATTGAAGATTCACAATTAAAAACTTGTCAGGCTTTTACACCCCAACAATAAACTTGGGTTCCATGTTCCACTAAATCAACTCGTATCAATTATATTATCCAGATTCAACAGATCAAAATGTACAAATGTATTCTTAAATAATCTACCAATTTGATTATGCATACTAAAACTATAGAACAAAACGTGAACTTACCCCTGCTTGTGGTGGGCAATGACATCACTAATGATTGAATTTAACACCTTTACGCAGTCTCTGTTTTGAAACAACTCACTACATTGGTCTGTGTTATTTCTGGAAAAAATATTTTCACTGTCAAATTTTCGATTTCCAACCTTGGACAAGATTTATGAGTCCTATAACGTGTCAAACCTCAATATTTCCTTAATTTGTGAAAGAGTCTCGATGATAACATCACCCGGTGGCATGGATATCTCAGGAGGACAAATACTGATTAACTGCTGAAGCAGTTCTAAAGGATGACCTTCCAGGACACATTTAAATAATATGGATTTTATTTTATCTAAATTAGCCATGGAAAGATCAAAACCACGTAGGAATCGTCTTAAATGTTTGTCATCTAGCTGCCTAAGATCATTAACATGGTCACTCTGCATCCACTCCAAATGTTTTACAGCAGTCTCAAGATAGTTCAAAGCTTTTTGCCAATTTATTCTAAAATACAAAAATAAAATCATTATCACTCACATGGCACTGTTGACAGTAATTAAAGAAAATAGATAACATTGCAATGTACATGGTCTCTTTTGATAACTAAGTGATTTTACCTCTGCATAGATTCTTCTTTGTGTTTGCTCATTTCCAATTTTGCGAATTTCAAAGTTCGATTAAGAAGTTCTCTCCTCGTACTCTCAGGAATTTCGTCAAGAGCCATCTCGACAAAAAATGCACCTTCTATAAAAGCCATCAGATCTTCAGGAAGAATTTTATCAAAAAAATCCTTGCAAGAATTATAACGGGAAATCCATTCCTGGTGACTTATTTGAGTCACTTCCTTTATTTGCTTCTCATAAAACATTTTTAGAAGCCAAGTCCGGTAAATCATACTAGAATCCAATGTTTGCTTGCAGCATTTTGATAGTTGTGATGAAAGCTTTGCAAAAAGATTCACATTGCTGCTGGTGAGCACTGGTTTGATTAATTTTAAAACGTCATCTTTTCCACTGACCACTGCTTTATAATCAAGGCCTGTAAGAATTAATGATATAAGTCGACGTGGTGAAAAATTCATCCTAAAGAATAAATTGAAACCTCCCCAAAACAAGCTTTGCTAAACAGTTATTGAAAAAAAAAGTGTTCTTTGAAATCAACTTTTTTGAAGTGGCATTTGATTTAAATTGGAATTATAACCAGACAATAACACCGAGTTTACTCGCAAGCATGCATAGCCGTGACGACATATAATTTCATTACTGCGTAAAAATGTGCAAAATGTTTTTTTACTAGAATCACCTTGAGACAGAGCTTTCAACTTCCTGAGAACTGCAATGTGGTTCTGATATTCCTTGTCCTTTGGAGCACACTGGCTTAACAGAGAGAAATAGTACAAAAGACGAGTATGATCACACCCAGAGATTGTTGCGTAAATTGTGCTAGTCATTCGATATTTGAACTTTGGCAAATCGTTCATGAGAGCTGGAAGCAATCCCAAGTCAGCCACCCTTCGCTCAATACTTGATACGTTAATTTCTTCATCCGCAAACAAGTACTCTAAATGAGACATGTACACTTCCCAAAGTGGAACGTTGTATTTACGTGCAAGTGTGATAGCAGTGTTGTAAACCTTTTCCTCCGTGGTCCTGGACGGATATACGAATACAAATAAATCAATAAATACAAGTAAATGTCAAGTGAAACACATGTAAGTTACAATTTTAAAGACTTACATTACTAATCCAAGAACAGTTTCCTGCTTATATTGATCATCATTGCTGAAGCGAGCCACATCCACACCTCTTCCAAGACTGGCTAAAAGTCTTCCTTGCGCAAAGTCTGCTCGTCTTTTTTCATACACTTGCAACAATTCACAGTATTTCCCAAGTATTTTGTGGCTCTTACTCGTTGTCCTTGTTTGGGTGTAGCGGATTGCATTTTTAATGATGATGTTCGGATCATTGGTAAATAAAGATTCCGGCTTGACGAGTTCTGCCAACTGGCAAATGTGCAGCGCAAAACAGTAGACTGCCAAATGCAAGCAAACGTCACTATTCGGAAGCTGCTGAATACATGCATTGATTAACTCTGGATCTTCCAATGCAAACAGGTGAGCTAATCCAAGCGTAGTATCAATAGGCAACAAGTTTACCGAAACCTGCTGCAAAACTGAAAAAGTAAAAGGAATTGTTTATTTATCAACCACAAAAACAAACTATAGCTTTCATCTCCCAAATATTATGCAGCATGAATGGTTGATTATTTTGCAAAAACCAAAATTCAATTTTGGAAAAATAAGTTAATAAGCATATTTTTATAATATGCATAATGCATCTTTTTTAATCATGTATAACTCCAGAAAATATTTTTCAATCATGGTAATACACAATGAATTTTAGGCAAGAATTTATATTTTGCAACAAATCTCATGAGAAAATAGGGGGAGGGAAATTCATCATAGTATAAAATGACATTCAACGCATAACCTGTTTAACAGTCAACTATTAAGAAAGGATCAAAAACCAATTGTCTGCTAATACATTTTATAAATAGCCAGGTTTGTTCAGTGTAAGTTTACTAAATAAAACAGTGTGAAACGCATTTAATACGTTTTAAAGCAAAGAGATTTGTTTAAATTCATATTTTAAACAATTTTCTTCATTTGCAAAATTTCCAGAAATCATATAGAAATAATGATATTGAAAAACAAAATACCTTTCAAAATATTACTTTTTTCTTGAAGCTTATCCAATGATGAAATTTGTAGAAGGATTAAGCCAATTGATAAAGATGGATTGCCAACTTCAGGAACTGCATAACTATCAAATTTGGGCATCATCGGGCTAGCAATGATATCAGGCAGCAACGACGCATAAAATTCAGGAACTGAGAGTTTTTCGAATTTGTTGTTGTTGCCAAGACAACTGACTGAATCCAGGATTTTGCTTGACTGCCAGCTCGGAGTCACCCAACTGAAACGTTTCATTTTAAAAACAAGTAAAATATATTTCAAACATTTTCACAAAGTAACCAGAAAGACAAGTAAAAAAAGAATACCTCATTGTCTGCTTCCAAAAGTCAGCATTTCTAACGGTAGATAACACTTGTTTGGTTGCTCCTGTTGTAATTTGATGCAGATGGGAAGTAAATGTTGCTTTCTCAACTGAATCATTACCTCGATCGACCAACTCTGAATCCTGATCTGTTCGAACAACAGATCCTTCAACCTAAAATTTCATTAGAAAATATTTAGCATCAATACTGAAACGTATCCGGAAAGTTCTTCGCTAGCAATTCTTCGCAAGCAATTCTTCGCCAGCAACTCTTCGCCGTGGAAAGTTCTT